>PVHP010015403.1:0-37526 GCA_004024765.1 Zapus hudsonius
AAAAAAATGTCTTTTGAGCTTACGTTATTAAATGCACAAAACAATTTTCTTTTCAGGGCTCAAGGTCAAGCCCAAAGCTAAGGCACTCTGCTACTGAGCTATACCTCTAGCCATATCTCCAAAGAATTCTTGTATCTTCCTGGTGAACTGGACCTGAATTAAACTCTTATAAAATGTTCACTTTTATCTCAGATATTAGTGTCTGCTTCAGAATGTTTGGTCTAATAAAACACTATCAACTTTCTTTAGTGTGTTCATGAGATATTTTCCTATTTGTTGTCATAATTTCAGTATTCAAGTGTAATGTTTCTTCCAAATGCATATTATAGAGATATTTTAATCTAGTTATAATTTCCACAAATGATAAACCTTGATTTATTTTCTCCCTTTATCCATAGAGATTTTCACTATATTGCATTTGATCATTATAATCTCAAATTGTATTTTTTATTTGAAATACATACAGTATAACACTAACCATCTTAAACATGTTAAACATACAGTTTGATGGCCTTGAATATATTCTGTTGTCCAGCTATCAAGAGCATACATTTTCAAATTTTTTAATCTTGCAGAACTGAACATGTGAAACCAGTGGTGCATTCTTATAACAAGTCCTAGCACTTGGAGGCAGGAAGGATCAGGAGTTCAAGGCCAATCTTAGCTACATAGGAACTCCTAGGTCAGGCTGGGTTACATGAGATCTTGTCTCAAAAATAAACAAAACTCCTGGACATCTATATTCATTAAACAATAGCACTTCACTCTCCCTCCCTTTGGCCCCTTATTTTTTTAATTTTTAATTTTTTTTTTGGTTTTTCGAGGTAGGGTCTTACTCTAGTCCAGGCTGACCTGGAATTCACTATGTAGTCTCAGGGTGGCCTTGAACTCACGGCAATCCTCCTACCTCTGCCTCCCGAGTGCTGGGATTAAAGGCGTGCGCCACCACACCCGGCTAATTTTTTATTTTTAAAAACATTTTATTCACTTATTTTCAAGCAGAGAGAAACAGAGAGAGAGAGAGAGAGAGAGAGAGAGAGAGAATCAGAGAGAGAATGGGTGTGCCAGGACTCCCAGGGCTGCCATAAACAAACTCCAGGTGCATGGGGCACTTTTGTGCATCTGGCTTTTTGTGGGTACTGGAGAACCAAACTTCAGTTCATTAGGTTTTGCAGGTAAGCACCTCAACCACTGAGCCATCTCTCCAGCACTCGGCCCCTTAATAATAACAAGTTTAGTTCCTGTCTATATGAATTTAACTACTCTAAGAATCATATAAATGGAATTATAAAATATGTCTTTTTGTGACTGTCCTCAAATTATCCATCCAAATTGTAAATGTGTTAGAATTCCCTTTCATTTTAAGGCTGAAAAATGTGTCCCCATGGTTGTAGTTATACACTTGGCTTATTCACTTATCCCCTGGTGGAGACTTGTAGATTTTGGAGTCAGTCTGATACTATAGCCCAGGTGGACAGCAATACTGGTAGCCTCTACTCCGTATATTTTTAAATATAGGCTGATTATCTAGTCTACTTAGAAGCACGTGTAGAAGCAGCAGGAACTGACAAACTACAATCTCTTCTGCAGCTATCAACCTATAAAGTTATTAGCCAAGTCACATGCACTGATTGATGTATCTATGGTTGCTTTCAAACTATATATAATACAGAGTCAAAGAGTTGCAACAGAAGTCACATAGAAAAGCCTAAAATAGCTGGGCATGGTGATACACACCTTTATTCCCAGCACTCGGGAGGCAGAGGTAGGAGGATCACCATGAGTTTAAGGCCACCCTGAGACTACACAGTGAATTCCAGGTCAGCCTGGGCTGTGAGCCCCTACCTTGAAAAACCAATAAATAAATAAAATAAGTAAATAAATATTAAAATTAAAAAAGAAGAAAGACCTTTGAGAAAATATTTGCTCTCTGGACCTTTGAGAAAATATTTGCTGTCTGTAGAACTATGAGAACAAATAGACCTCAATAAGTAATAGTTGAGATCTGCTTGGTTTTCTTCCACGGGATGACGCTGGTGGCTTTTCTCCTTCTTTGATGCATGGACACAGGATGCTTCCACCTGATTATTTGATACCCTGAGGTCTCCACCTCTTTTACCTTGAGCTGGTAGCAAGGGAAAAAGGGTCCTTGCAGGGGACACTAATACTTCTTTAGGTCTGGCCCAGATGTGGCACCTATTATTCACCCATGACCATGGCAACTGGGTACCAGAAAACACCGGGAAGGCACACAAGGTGGTGCACTTGCAGATTCCTTCAAGAGATGACTCTCAGCCCCAAACTTCGGTGGACAGTTAGCTGTCTCAACCATGCAAAGAAGAGGCACCAGATGGGGTCTGAGGAGAGGTGTATGTGGCTTTCTCAACCTGGAGAAGGCTAGATGAAATATGTTGTCATATCTTCAAATATAAGGAATCCAACCAGAAATAATGAAATGGGCATGTCTGATTGGTACCAAATACCAGAATTAGGACCAGGCATTGTACAGAGCCAGAGAAAGTCAGGTCACATGAGAGAAGAAGCCCCTCCATCTCCACTTGTGTTGGGCAGCATCAAGATGTGATTAGAGCAGCTTCTTTGGGTTTCACACCAGGACTGCAAATATAGTCTAAAGTCTGTCAAGATTAGTCCCATAACCCTCGATGGATACCAAAATCCCCTTTATATAATGGCATAATATTGCTTATAACCTGTACACATCCTTAAACCACCTGTAGAATATTTACGGTACTTAATGAGACATAAGCTCTATGTAAATAGTTATATTGTTCAGGAAATGAAAATTACACATCCAGTACAAAAGCAATTATTTTCTAAATACTTGCAATTCATGCAGAACCCACAGATAAATGGGCTAACTATACACACATATTTTTCTAAAATTTCTTAAGACTCCAAAATTCCATGACCCCCCCAAAAAAAAAGATACAAATGAAACTAAATATGATCTAAAATTCCTTCCCTACCCTAAAAGAATGGAGGGGAATAGGCATCTACTTACTAAACTAGATATAAACAATCCATTACAAAACTGTTATATGAAAGGTACAGACACATAGCCAGGTCTTTTTTTTTTTTGCTGTGCTACTTTATTAATTACAATACATATCTCATAAAGGTATTTGACAAATATAGAAATCAATGACAGGGAAAAATAAAAGAAAAAAGGCTCCCAGGCAGGTGACCAAAGCCCAGAGTACAAGCTGGCTAGGCAGGAAGTGGTAGTGAAACAAGCAGCCATGACGTTGAGGTGTGGAGGCATGCAGATGTTGAAGTTGTCCAGCCCCTCGAGGTCACATTGGTCTTCTGTGAGTCTTCACTGAAGGAACATGGCACATGACCTTCAATATAAGAGCTGGTACACTGTAGCTGTATGCCTGGAGCCCGTCACCAGATACTGGTTATCAGGGGACATGTCACAACACAGAACATCGTAAAACTCCTGTATCTAGAAAGAAAGGGGGACGACGTGCATAGTGGTACTTACTTGAATAGACACGAAGGGTCCGTGGAGGACTGCTTCAAGTTTGTGTAGACCCAAGGCTTGGCCTGGAGACAGGGTCAGGGCCCAGAGCTGAGGGCCATGACCATGAGTTCACAGGCTCTATCCTCAGTCCCCACCACTATAAAATTTCATCTCTGAGGTACTTTCTAGCACTCCCTGGGATCCAGCAAGGAGGATGTGAAGACATAAGCTCCTAGTGTTTGTTTCTGTGAACCCCACTTCTGTACCTGAAACAACCTTCGTAGAGAAGGTGCTGCAAAGCACTGGACCGTGTCATTCCGCGTGGATACAAAACAGGTTCCTGAGAGGGAAAAATGGACAGAGAGCCACGGGCTGAGAATGCACTCTTAATTCCAGCCTTGTCCTCAACTAGATAGGGGGAGGAAAACTCCTCCTCTGCCTCGGTTTCCCTCCCTATGAAAACCAAACATGTCATCCAAGCTGTCCCCATATGTGCTGCCATCCTCCTACCACACTCAGCGAACATTGCTGAACAACAGGACCATCTTGCAGGTCCTGTGCCTTCAAGCTTCATGCTGTGTAAGAAGCTCCCATTATGGACCAGGGCAAGGGGGTGAGCAGAGAGAGCAGAGAGAACAGACAGATGCCCGGAGGAGTCACACAATGTCTCACTCACCACAGGAGGCAAACTTGAGGCTATGGTGCTGTGTGTATTTTTGTATCATAGCCTTGAACATCTCCCCGCGATGAGCATGTACAATTATAACGTCACTCATTTTCAAGCCCACTAACACCCATTCTTCACCAGGGTCATGGGTAATGCTGAGGATCTGTTGAAAGAAGGTTTGGGGTTGCCAATGTCATCATTTATGCCTTATCCTGAAACTCACACTCCACATCTCACTCGCATCTACCCCCTAGCCCCTGGGGTGCACTCAGCCCTGAAGGTATCCAACCAGGCACCTGATGCTGTAAACTGTGTTGCTGTAGCCTTTGATAGCTCCTCAGGTCCCAGGAATACAGGTTGGTATCTTCACCACCTGTCCAGAACTTATTGCCTGTGATGTCCACACAGCGGGACCCATAGGAAGGGACTTCATGTTTTCTGGTGGGAAAACAACCCAAAAATTCAGACAGGTTTGAGTTCCTTGGAACTTTCAGGAAAACCCCAGGTGCAACCTTCAGGCTGCCTAGAGGAGAAAGTGGGGATCTTATGTTAAGCAATCCCTCTGGACAGAGGTCCTACCGGATCAAGATTTGGTTCTGCACATCCCAGATCTCCACAAATCCTTTGAAAGAAGCCAAGCAGATGTGGGCATCAGAGGAGAGGGCCAAGGAGTAGCACACGGAGCCTGAAGAAGCCAGTTGGGCCTTGATTTGGGGTGTAGGTGCCAGGTCCCAGAGAGTCAGGGCCTGGGCCATCCCCCCTGTGATCAAACTCTGCTCATCAGGAAACAGCTTGCAGGTGAGGACACGGGTCCGAGGATCCTATGGGAAGACCATGTGCTGTCACTGCACCTTGCGGCATTGAGGACAGAGGCCTCATCTGGGTTTCCTAGGCCACTCACCTGAAAGTTCAGCTGGGCCTGAGGTGCTTTATCGGAGGCATGCAGCGCACTCTCATCCCACACCCTGATGTAACCCATGCCACACGTGTACACATGGTACGGTGCGCTGCTGATAGCAATGGCATTGATTTGCTTCCCGTGGCAGAGCACGCCAGCCCTCCAGAAATTACATGGGGTCTTCTCCTTGACCACTATCTCATCAGGCACAGGAAGCTGGGGAGAAGACAGGGCTGTTACCTATGGGGACAGCCTGCCCCTGCTCTCTAAATTCATAAGCAGAGCCTCGGGTCACATCTTTTATAGAAGCTACACTGTGACCTGAAGGCTGACTTATCAGAATGGTGACACAAAGACAGCAGTTAACTTAGAAAAAGGTGGTGTGGGTGTGTGGAGTCACATGACTTTTCTATTTGAGGATGGGTGAGGAAGAGGGACACCTGAGTGTTGAAACCATAACAGTACATTTTGCTAAACAACTGTGTTGTCAAAATGCCTTCTAAATATCGATGTCCACACCCACAGGTTAGGGCTGGTCTCATTCTTGGTCAGAAAAGGGGTTTCTTTTGCAGTGGGTGGTGCAGAGACTCATGACTGATCAAAGTGCTGAAGACAAATGACTGTTGTAGGGTGCTCAGCTCTATACGAGATAGCTATGTCATCCCCTCCAGGACTCAGGGAACAATGAAGAAGAGGGAACAGAAAGAATGCAAGAGCTGGAGGGTGGAACTCTATCATCTAGATATGACATGGCCATTGCACTTATAAACCCACATCAGCTATGGTTACCTCTACAAGGCCTGCTACAAGACAGGGCCAGTCAACACTGCTGGTGTGGGAGGGGCTCATGAGCCACACCCTTCCCTGAGGTGCTAGTGACAGTCAATGGCTGCTATGGGAAGGGAAGTCATTTCTTCAGTATGTAGCCACTGGGAAGGAGTTTAGTGGGAGGGGGATAAGAGAGAGCAACAGGAGGTCTACATGATTAAAACATGATATATGTATGTATGGGATTATCAAAGAACAAATTAAAAAGAAAGCCCAACAGTAAGATACTCACAATGGATTTGAGGAGTAAAGAGGCTTTTTCACTGCGTGAGGATGATGAAGCAAGCTGACCTGCAGAGAACAGCACACACCCACCACTCGTGGACATCAGGGAGAAAGCTGCTGTCTTGACATCAAGCCCCAGTTCCTCATCCACTAGCTGGGGTTCAGCTGGGGCCACATCCCTCCCTGCCCACACCGTCACAGCCAGCACTTACCAATACGCCTGGTTCCCAGCTGGAAACTAGAACAGAGAGGAGAGGGAAGAGACAGGGCATGAAATGCACTTTCATGCAGGGGTCCCTTCTCCCCAGAACAGTTGCTGACCTCCCTCATCTCGTTCAAGGGAGTCTTACCTTGGGCCAGCGGCACCTTTTGGTCTTGCCTTTGAGAGCCTGCGGACTTTCCGCTGCCTTTGGGTCATGTGTCTCCTGTCTTGGTAAATATGGTCATGCTGAACTGAGGTAAGTGAGGCTGGCTGCGGTGTTCCCTCCACAAGGTCCTGTTGGTGCTGGGCTTGTTCCTCGTGCTGAGAGGAAGTGCCAGAGCTTTCTGGCATGTTCTCTATCTCCTCTGTTTCATCACAATTCTTGAGAATCCTGACTAAGTCCTTCTCATTCTCACTGTCACTGTCACTACTCATGTTGTTGGCTCAGGTGAGTGTCTAAGCCTTCTGGCTCTAGGATTCCACCAAGCAGATCCCAGGTTCCTGGTTCATCCTGATCCTCTGCAGCATGAAAAAGAACAGGGGCAGAAATGCAGGTAAGCTGCGTGGGGTATATTCGAAGGGTATGAGGATGCCTCCTTTCGTGTGAGGTCTTAAAAGGTTGTTTGCCAGCTAACTTTCACACATGCCGACTGCTTTTGTGGTCAGAGAAAATCAAACTCACCTTTATATGGATATACCCATTTCAAATGCAGGGTAATCCCAGTATACCTACACCCTAAAGCAATAGGAAATCACAGGGCATCCTGTGCTCTAGAGGATGCAGCAGGAAAGAGCTTAACACCATGGGCTCAAAATGTTCTTTATAGTAGGACCAGGCCACATAATGATGCAGACATTGGCCTGGCAGTGATTCTCTTTCCTGCCCACTGAGACCTTTCTAGAGGTCAACAGAATCATGCCTGTAGACACTCAGTATTTTACAAGGCTAGTGCCAGATACCAAATGGAAGACAGAGCTTTTAATTGTAGCCTGGGCCATAGACCAGAGCTCTGAGGATTTAAAAACCTTCCTCTGGAAGATTCTGCTGCAGTCTGCCCAATAGCTGGCCTTAGAGAGGCTCTGGGGAGATCTAGGCCTCTGCCAACACAACACAGGTAGGCATGGGGAGGGGGATCTTCCCATTCCGAAAAAATGGCTTTAGTGTCAGGCTCCAGCAGACACTGGACAGCTTCAATCCTGTTCCCTCTGACACTTCCTTTCCTACCTGCCTATTAGAATGATAAAGACTCTATCCACTGAAAGTGCAAACACAGCTACCCTTGGACCTAGCAGTTCATGGTCAGTAAGTTATCGGGTAAATACAAACGGACATATGCACAACTCAGAGCATTACAACATTGTTTGCCATAGCAGATTAGACAACCTCAAACAGCCACAGACTGGTGAAATAGATCTCAGTATAGCCACACAGTAGGCTAGTTCACCACTCGTATAGGACACACGTCAATACTCAGGTATTGACACGGAAAGTTCTGAGATGTATTAACAGCTGGGAGGAAGGTTCAGGACAACATATAAAACATAAAACTGTTGTGTAAAGAGGGGTGGAGATTGGAATTAATCTTTCTACAAGAGATTAAGAAGAGTGATCGCACTGGAGGTAGAAATTGGAAAATGTAAAAGAACGGGGGACTAGTCACCCTAAGACTTGATATTGATAAAAATTTCAAACTTTTTAAAACTGTTGAACCTGATGTCTCTTTCTGAGCCAAATAATTTGTTGCCTTCCCCCAGAGGATAGTCCTCAGGATTCTTAACTAGTTGTTCCGTTCATTTAACTCATTTTCCCTGAGAGACATCATCAGGCTTCCTTTAACGAGGGACACCAGGGGCTGGTGAGGTGAAGATATGAGCACAGCACTCTACACCTAGTGTGATGAGGACCCCAAACCAGTGAAGGCCCCAATCCTCAGGCCCTCTAAGGAGGTGAGACAATGCTTAGAGACGAGGATGCTGTTCAACCAGGACTTCTGGCTTCACTTAACCAGAATTTCACCTTAAAAATAAGATAGACCAAGGCTTTCAAGAAAGAGTAGAAGTCAGTATCACAAAGTTCTCTTTCTTCTCTCACCCAGACCCGGGGAATTTTGCACTCACCTCCAGAGGAAGGTCAAACCTAGAGATGAAAAAGCGAAGGAGGGACGACCCAGTTGTGCTTAAAAGGCTCACCTCCAGCCTCAGGCCTGCCCTTCCATTCCCACGTGCTGCTCTGAGCCTGCAGTTCAAACATTAGGCTGAAAGGTAGTGAGGCCCTGGGTCTGAACCAGGGCAGGTGTCTGGGCCACTGAATGCCTAGTCAACATCAGAGTGTGACCACACTCATGTTGAGTTAAGGGGACAATATGGGAGTCACCCCAAAATCATGGAAGGAGACAAGATAGAGTGAGAAACTGGTGGAATAAGCCTTTCCATTGGGTTTCAGATGCCCTATGAAAGGACTTGTGCTCCAAGTCCCGCCTCCAGGTGAACTGCCTTTGCTCTGAGGACTGATGCAGATCCAAAGCCGATGTTGGTGGATTAAGGGAGGGAAAGGCATTTTCCTCTGCTTCCCTGTTCTGGCTCTGAGTGACCAGGACAGCCTCACACATCTGTGGCTGTCTGGTTTAGAGGTCTTAAATTTGAGCACACATCAAAATCCTCTAGAGGGATTCTTCAAGGTGCTGGACTCGCCTCCAGAAATTCTGATTCAGGAAATTGGAGTAGGTGCTGAATCTGTGTATTTCTGGGATGGGCATGAGGATGATTCATTCTCAGGTGACTGAGACAGTGGTGATGATGGAGATAGTGGTAAGGATGTGGGGATGGGGTGGGATGGTGGTATGGTGCTGATGTTGGTCTGAAGATTTGAGAATCCCTCAAAACCCTTCAGTCTGCTGGCTCCTTTCCACAGGAGGGTGAAGGGTAAGGAGGCTTCTCACCTCCTGCTGGCCCTCTCCTCTCACCAAACCACTTCTATTCTGATTTCTTGCTCATTCATTGGTTTCCTTCTTTTGAAGCAGAAATCCTGAAATGGCTTTTATTTGGAGAGAAATTTTTTACCATCCCTTACCTCCAATTGCAAAACCCTCTATCTTTCCTTTCTTCCTCCCCTTGTCCCCAAGACATTTTTTTGCTATCTGTTGTCTTTCATATAATCCCCAACCTCCTTAGCCTGGTGTTTAAGATCCATCCCCATCTGCTCTCCCCCTGTGTCCCTGCCATACTTGACAGCAGTGTTATTAACAATAAATACATTTCCACTCTAGGCTTTGTTCATGCTCGTCCTGCTTCCAGGAATGTTTCCTTGCCATTCATATATCAAATAGATACTCCCTTGTACTCTGAACCAAGCTTGGGCCAGGACCTAGACCAGAGGAGCTCCAATGTGAGGGGTGTAGACAGGGAAGTCTGTGGTCAGTGCATCCTACGATGGAAAGAATTTCTAGAAGGACCATGGGGGGCTGGGTCATAAAATGGTGCATTGTTTGAGTTATTACAGCCCACTTTCATAGCTACCTAGGAGGGAAGTTTACTTTTAGGTGTAGTTTGTCCATAAATCCCCATCTTGACACACAATCCATTTTCTGATGAATTGTCTCATTATTAAAGCATACAGGCATATAAGGCTTGGGGGGATATTTGTTTGTTTTGTACCTTTAAGGCTTGGCTTTTATCCCCAATTTGGGAACGTGAGAAATAATTCAAATGTCAGAATCTCACAGATTCTTGCCCATTTGCCAGAATACAAACCAAGCCTGTATAACTTAAAAATCATAAAAGGCAGGTTTATATCAAAGTTTTTGAATACCCACCCCAGGCAAAAGGTAAAACCCTATTGCTGAAGACTCCAGAGACTGTTGTCACTGAGAGGCCCTATTGGATCCAGAAAGGTAACCAGCACCCAAATGGTAGCCTATGTAGTGCTGAAGGCATTATATGAGTTGACAGAAGAAACTGGCCAATGATATTCAGAGAAATCAGGGAACATTGATAAACACCAACTGATGTTATGAAAATGCTGGGGACACTGCTATTTGTCAGAGACCAGCAAGCCAAGAAGTGCTCATCTGTGCAATAGTGGCACTAAACCTAGGTGGGTAATCAACGGCTCTGCAAGGAACCCTTAACTGGAACTGGGATCCATGGTGTGGTTGTTAAGTTTTGTTGTCAACTTGATCTTTTTAATTATCTTGGGTGGGTCTCTGAGGATGTTCACAGGAAGGGAGCCTCTCAGTAGGGGGCAGGATTTAAGGAAGCTCAGGAAAGCTAGAAATGAAAATCCCTTCCTGAAAGGGCAGTGCAGGAAGGAAATTCCAGAGACTCAGGAAGCCAGCAAGTCTGGAATAGGATTGCAAGATTCCACCCTAAGGCTATATAAAAGGGGGAAAAAAATCTCTCACCTCCCCACTGCCCATATGCTTTTCTGTGAATGTAGTGTTGGTAATGGCTTCATTCTCTCTCTGCTTGGACCTGAAAAAGGAGGAAGCCTCCTTCCCATGGATCTGTAGCTTCAAATAAATCCTTTCCTCCCATAACTGCCTGGTTTGGAGATTCATCCCAGCAGCATGTGAGCTGACTCCTACACATGGCAAACTCTTATAGAGACCAAGAACCTGGACTCCAAGGGGAAACTCCCACTAACCAGAGATCTACAGAGGCTACACCCATCAGAATCTCATCAAATAAACAATGTCTGTCTCATTTAACCTATACTGATCTTACTCTCTGTTGGAAATTCTGTTTGTGTTTTTTAGAATGCAACAAGAACTGTGAAACAACCCAACTCCAGCAACAGGACATGGGATGATGGCTGACATCCAGGCAGGAGATGAACCACCCCTAACTTATCACATAGAGCCCAAATGAAACCTTTGAGGAAGTGGCAAGATGAGCAAGTCAGATAACCTATGAAAGGGTAATGGAGACAGACACCAAGGATACCCAACACAGTCTAAAGCAGAAATTCAGAGACTCTTAAGACCTCAACAGTAAACCAGACTTAAAACTCACCAACCATGACTCAAGGAAGAGGAGGTGGAAAGATTTTAAGAGCCATGGTGGGGCAGAATATCCAGAGACATTGCCCTCCTCAATAACAACACACAAAGGAAAAAAGTGGCTACTTCTACAATTCATAACCCCCCTATACCATGATCTGGTCCAGCAAACCCACTGAAGAGGGCCCGCAGCAGGTTGGGGACAGGGATAAGGGAAATGGGGGTACCACCATAAGACTTACTCATACAGTGTATCTAATTATTAACAAGTAAGTTTTAAAATGATTTGCGTGTGTGTGTGTGTGTGTGTGTGTGTGTGTGTGTGTGTGTGTGTGTGTGCAGACCAAGGTCTCTTGCTGATACACAGGAATACCAGATGCATGAACTTTTTGCGTCCAGCTTCAAGTAGGTGCTGAGGAATTTACCTGGGTCTGCAAGCTGGCATACATGCACCTTTAACCATCTCCTTCACCTTTTAAAATGTGTTTGAGAGAGCCTTATTGAGTCTTTGTGTATTTCATCTATGCATCTTTTGTCAGATGTATGCATATGATAGGTCTTGTAGCAGAATCTATGGCTTGCCTTTTACTACCTTCAGATAAACATGAGTTCTTAATTTTAGTTGCTTTATATTTTCTTTGAACGTTTTTTTTTTCCAAATCTTATTTGAGAAAGGCTTGCTGATCCCAATATCTTGGGGTTGGGGAATTCTTTTCTCAAAAAAATTTTTCAAAAAGTGTCATTGTTGTACCTTTCATATTTACGTCTGTGAATTTAGCACCCTGGCAATTTATCTAGAAAATGTTGTGGAGAAAATGGGAACCAGGACAAAAGCCTTGGAAAGCAAGATGTTAAGGAGCATAGCCTGCTTATTTGGCAGGATATGAGCCTGTGCCTTGATTTCCCCATCTTTAAGTGGAGCTGACAGTACACACCCTTCTTAAAGCTGAGGGTATAATCAGAGGAAGGAAGACATAGCTGGCTCTTCAGTGGGTGGATTAGGGAATTGAGCAAGACCTAGAGATCAACGAGAGCTTCAGTGACAAATAAGTGATTGATTTAGGGCTTAGTGATCCTTGGGGGCTTCAGAAGAGACAAAGAGGATGGCAGGAGGAGGAGCCCCATGATCAGAGAGTGCAGCCCTGGAGGACAAGATTTCTCTGTCACAGTCCAGATGTGAAGGTCTACTGCAAAGACGGAGGTGCAGAGGGTTGAGGTAGCCTGCTCGAAGTCACACGCAAGGAGAAGCTCAACCCAACTGGCCTTGTTCAGTTACATGGTGGGGAAGGAGGCATTGGAAGAATGCAGGTATTTGGTTGCAGCAGCTGGATGGAAAGGTTTCTGTGCACTCTGGGCAGATGCTAGACTTCTGAGAACCACTGAGCTGCCAGGGCTGAGAAGCTATGGGAGTGGAAGGAAAGGCCGGAACACATACCTAAAACATTTCAACACAGTAAGAGCCTGAGGGGTAGGTATCTGAGGCAAGGAACATCAGTTCTCAAACTCAGAGGCACATTAAGTCACCTGGCTGCTTTAAAAATTACTGGACGTGGGGCTGGAGAAATTGCTCAGTGGTTAAGGCGTTTGCCTGCAAAGCCTAACAACCTGGGTTCAATTCCCAGTACCCACGTAAAGCCAGATGCACAGATTTGTAGCAGCTGGAAGCCCTGGTGTGTCCATTCTCTCTGTCTGCCTCTCTTTTCTCTCTCTCTCTTTCTCTCAGATCTCTCTCTCTCTCCTTACATATAAAGAATCTTACAATTACTGGATGAAGAAGGATTGTCCTCCTATTGCCCTTTAGTCATGCCTGGATGAAGGAACTGGCATGAGTGGGAAGGGACATGTGGAGTAAGGAGACTCTACAAGGGGCTGTGAGAGGACAGAGGACACATAGCTCAGAATGAAAAGTCATAGGGAGCAAGTGAGGTCCAAGACACAAAGGATGGGTGGAACCCATCAGGGAAGGGGAATGGAGGAGAGGACAAGACAATGTTCTAAGCAGACAGAAGAGCAGGTGCAAAGATTTATAGGAGAAAAACAGTTCAGCAATGTGGAGAATGTGTTAGGGACAGGAGTGTGTATGCTGCGGGAGCAGGGCAGTAGGAATGAGTGTTCTTCCCTAGGGAGAACTGGGACCATGGAGGGGGTCTGAGCTAGGGGAGATGGAACTGACTATTTGGCCTGTTCTTCAGCAGATAGACTGGAGGCTGGGGACCAGCTAAAAGATGGTCAGAACTGCCAGCCATTAGGGATATGCACATCAAAACCACAATGAGAGCCAAAGGAAGGGTAGGACTGCTTACAATGCAAACTTCCAGACACAAAATGGCCTTGATGTTCATGACTTGGAAGGTGCCTGATAAGACCTACACATAATGGGAAGAAAAGATAATGACATTGAAACAAAACAGAGACTAAATGAGAGGGGGAGAAACAATATGGATGAGGGTAGAAAGGGGGAGTGAACCATAATAATTTATGGTCTATAATTATGGAAGCGATCAATAAAGTAAAAAAATAAAATAAAATTTAAAACCACAATGAGAAACAACCCTGTGCTAACTAGGGTGGCTGTAACAACAAACTCACAGAAAATAACATGCTGGCGAGAATGTCAATAACTTGGAACCCTTGTACACAGATGACAGGAATGTACACTGGTGGCAGCCACTGAGAAAATAGCTTAATAGTTCCTCAAAAAAATTGAACATAGTCTTACCAAGACCTAATAATTCCACTCTTAGGTACTGTGTTTGAATATAAAATGTCCCTCACAGGCTCATGTGATTATTTGGTTCCCAGATGGTGGTGCTGTTTGGGAAGGTTGTGGAACCTTTAAGCGGTGGAGCCTTGCTAGAGGACATAGGTCACCAGGGGTTGGCCTTGAGGTTTTATAGCCTGACCTCACTTCCTATTCACCCTCTACTTCCTGACGTCAATGTGATAAGCTAGTTGGCCATTCTTTTTCCTTCAAGCAGGTTGGACACCAATGTTCATAACAATTGAAGGGCCAAAACTACTCAAGTGTCCATCAACAGATGAGCAAACAAGCAATATGGTCTATCCAGACCTGGAATAGTATTCAGCTGTAAAAGGACTGAAGTTCTGATACTTGCTATAACATGGCTAAGTGAAAGAAACCAGAAAAAAAACCCAAATATTGTAGGGTTCTATTTACACGAAACAGCCAGAAAAGATCAACCCATGGAGACATAAAGCATAGTCATGATTGTCACAGGACAGGAGCACCGGGCTGTGGGTCCTTACAAACGCTCTGAGGCCAGCTAGAGATGGCTGCTCAACACTGTGATGCACTTAATGTCACCGAGTTGTATACTTTGGAGTAGTAGGTTCAATGCTATGTGTATGTTGCAAGAAAAAAAATAGCAGAACTAGGCACTGGTCATCAGAGGCCCTTCAAGTCCTAACATCATTGCATTTTTTCCTCTTCATCAGGAAAACTATAGGCAGCTTAGTCTGTGGTTTTCTTATCTCTGACCCTCCAGAAGTGCTGGTCAGATGCAGATGCCCCTGCCCAGGGCACACTGGCAAATGGGAGGGAACCCCAGCAACAGGTGGATGAATCCCAGGGCCCTTTGGGGTGTTGAGAGAAACACCATCCCCTCTGGTGAACAAGGGCAGAAGAGGCCAGCTGGAACGTCTACCCCTAGGGCCCTTGGTACCCTAGCCCCCTCGGAGCCTCCTGATGGTTGTGCTGGGGGTATCATGGTCCCCACTCTTCCAGCACAGCAAATGGACGCTTGTTGGTTAAAATCCACAAACGATCACATCCACAGGCACTGTCACAGCCTGCCATCCTGCGCCCCGGCCCACGTGCCGCCAGGACGGGTGCTGCCCTCGGATGGCTCGAGCTCACCGCGATGCTGGAGGCCTGGAGAGAGGCCTGCGCCGCCATGCCCAGCGCCGACACCTCCTCCAGGGCCTCGGCCGCGGCTCCACACTGCACACCTCCCCTCGAGATTTCACGGCGGAGGACACGGCTGCTGGCCCACGAGCCCTCCCGCTTCGCGTCGGCCTGCGGGCTTTGCAAGGTTGCACACCTCTCCAGGACTCGGGCTCTTCACCTACGTCCCCCGGGGCCATCCTCCCACCACGGCTGGGTCCCCACCAGGCCCTAGACGCGGAGGCTACCACGGAGGAAAGAGGCCTCGCGTGGTCCCAGGGGCCTGCTGACCTGCTTCCCGCGGCCAGGAGGCGGCTTCTTCCCGCCCTGCCCCCGCGTGCAAGCCCCGCCCCGTGCAAGCCCCGCCCCGTGCAAGCCCCGCCCCGCTGCAAGGCCTCCCCTCCCCCAGGCCCGCTAGCTCCAGGCCCCAGCAGACAGGCCCGCGCTGGGTGGAGCCCCTGGGCGGCAGCCGAACCTGGCGGCCCGCGGGCCGTGGGCGAGGGGCTAGCCCGGGCCGCGTGGTGGGGGGCCCACCACGGAAGGGCTTCTTACCCTTAGGCTGCAGGGCGTCCTGGGGCCGGAAGACAGGCCGCCTCGCCTCGCCTGTCTCGTGGAGGCCTGGCAGTGGGCTGGGGTGGCTTCCTGGAGTCTATGGCCTTGGACTGGGGGTGGGTGGGATTTCCTTGACCAATAGGGGTGGGAATCACACTTGGGGATCTCGGCAGCCATTTCCAGAGAGCCTCCTTGGGGCCCAGACCGTGGGTGGGACCCCCCTAGGCCTTGTAAGGTGGTGCATGAGCTGGGAACCACCAGGTGGGAGCCCGCTGAGAGCATGCCAGGGGGCCCAGTTCTTGGCCAAGGGGAAGGGGCCAGCAAACCTTCTGTGATAGAGTTGATGTAAAGGGGAAGGGCAGGCCGGAGAAAAACAGACAAAAGTGGAATCCTGGTCTGGAGGGAGGGAGGGAGGACTTCAGAGGCCAGGAAAGGACTTCAGCCTCTTCTCAGAATTCCCCGTGAAAGCTTGCAGGAAAACTGTTCCCAGAACACATGGAGAGCCCTTAGACCCTCGCACTCCAGGGGTAAGATGAGCTCTCACCAGGGGTGTGTCAGGGTAGCCATGTTTGTCTATAAATTTCTGTTTTTCCTCTAAACCCAGACAGGCAGGCTGAGGTGTTCCGGGGAGGGTACAGGTTGGGGTGGTAGGGCACACTGCACTCCAAAAACAGATGCTCTGATCAAGACTGAAGGAGAAAGACTTTTAATCCACACCCATCTGGACCCAGGCTTATAGCTGAGAAGGCAGGCTCCTGGTTGTCCTGAGGCCTCCACTGCGCTGGGGCAGCTGGGGTTAGGGTAGTGAAGCCAAGGTCTCGGGATATTGGGTTTTCCAGGTAATAGGCCTTATGGCACCATGAGTCTGCAGGTGCCTTCTTCATATACGGATCCTTGGGTTCTGAGCAGATAGTTCTGCCTTGGACAGTAATAAACCTATAAAGAAAGAGGAGAAATACAGCAGAGACCATCAAGATAAGACCTTCCAGAGCCTCAGGGCCACCCACCTCTTTGTGCCAGCTGAAAGCCTGAGAGGTCCAAGTTCACACAGTTCCCATTGGGGGCAGATCTGGGATATCATGTCCTATGATTTCCAGTCCTACTGTAGCAGAGAGTGTGGACTCCACAAGACACAGGGCTCTCCTGCCTGCACACCTCATCCTAGAGAGCTGCAGCTGCTGATCCTGGCCTTTGACCTCTCCCTGGCCAGCCACATATTGCTGCATGATGAAGCTGTCCCATCGATCCAGTGCCTCAGCTTCTCTGTAAGTAAACTAAGGACTCAGACACCATGGCCTGATGCCCCTCTAAGTCTCACAGTGTGTGATCTTGAACTGCTCAGGCAAGTGAAGGGGAAGAAGAGTCCTGATCCTTTCTCTTTTCCCAGTATGTTGGGGGGTGAGATTCCCATCAATGTCCAGCTCCCAAGAGCTCCAGTAGAGTCAACTTACACAATGGTGTCCCGGGGACATTCAGCTAAGGTCCTATACCGTGTCACCAGCTTTCTGATAGGAATGTCTCCTTCGAAGCACTCAAGGCAGCCCTCCCAGCCAACATTGCTGGCTAGAGCTGTAAGAGCAGGAACAAGCATTCTGGGAGGAATGGCCCATGGGGTGTACTATATGTATCTCTCGGGATTGGCATGTGCGAAGAAATGTGGGGGACAGTGTGCTGATCGCAGGGTCTAGGTGTACATCTCTATGCCTGTGAAAGGGAGACTTGGTGGCCCACCTGTGTGTGGTATGTACACCCATGTGCATGCATGATTACACAACAGATAATTCATCCTCAAGCCACACCAGAGACATTTCTAGCCTGTTTCCTCATCTGTGTGCAAAGAAACAAGATATCCAAAAACTTGGATATAGGTAAAATGATGTTTTGGTGGCTTTTTATAATACACATTTCCTAAGTATTTTCCCTCCAACTGCCCTTATGACTCTCCTGGGAAGTAAATTAGATTTGACTAACTCTCTGCAACTGATTGGAGCTCAGCCCTTTCCCAGACCATGAGGGTGGGACCGTGTGATGGTTAGGTTTTGTTGTCAACTTGATCTTTTTAATTATATTGGGTAGGTCTCTGAGGATGTTTACAGAAAGGTAGCCTATCAGTAGGGGGAAGGATGTAAAGAAGCTCAAAGAAGCTAGAAGTAAACATCCTTTCCTGTGTGGGAAGTGCAGGAAGGAAATTCCAGAGACTCAGGAAGCCATTAAGTCTGGGAAAGGGTTGCAAGGCCCCACCCTCAACCTATATTAAGGAGAAGAAACTCTCTTTGCCCCTCCTGCCTGTTCCCTGTTCTGTGTGTGTGTTATAGGTGATGGGTTTTTCTCTCTGCTAGGACCTGTGAAAGAGGACCAGCCTCTTTCACTTTTATGGGACTTCCCCTGGATCTGTAGCTTGAATAAATCCTTTCCTCCCATAAACTGTGCCTGGTTTGGAGATTCATCCCAGCGGCATGTGGTTGACTGTGAAAGACCATGTGGTCTGCCTGGTTAAGAAGATACCTCTATATGATGACAGTTCTGTAGCCACGCAACACCAACACACCAGGTTTCCAGAGCAGCAACCTGACTGAATTTCATTTCCCAGCTATTGACTTAATGCTTATGGAAGCTCATCTTTCTGCTAATTCAGTCTTTCATAAACACACACACCCCACACACACACACTCAAGAATGAAGCAGATGCTAACAAGTAGGACTGAGGAATTCTCTTACAAATGTGAAATGAGATGTATCCCCCATCTTTGCTGTTAGGCAAGGCTCAACCAAAATACGGGATGTAGAAAAGTTCTGTACCTCACCAAGAATAATCCTGTGTGCTGCTAAGCATCATTGTGACTTTTCTTTGGATTGACTTCCTTAAAATTCTTTTGCTACTACCCATAAATCCTTGGAACAGATGGCCAATAACAGATTGCCTGAATTATGTCATGGTCCTAATGCCTGGGGATCCCTTCCAAGCACCCCTTCTGGTTCTTGACTGCATAGACATGTTGCAGAAAAGGCCCCAGGAGACAGATGAATGGGAACAGCAGCTTCAAGCAAATCATGGTACCCGAAGTCCTGAGAAAGTCCTCAGTGCTGGTGACTGGAGATCCAGTTAGACCCACAACCTCCCACAGTGGAGAATCTGGGGGATTCTAGAGTCCAGTCATGGAGTGTTTGTGGTATCCCCAAAAATAGACACAACTGGAGACAGAGGTGATGTGTGTCCAGAAGTGGAGGTAGGAGCAATAGCAATGATACATGGCTCCTTCAGAAGGGACATTCCTATATTAACAAACGCCCAACAGTTGTCTGTCTTGAACTGGGTTAGCCTTCAGCTGTGTCTCTGAGGCTGGGCAACTCGTTATCTTGGGACCTTGGGTCAGTAGGGCAAGAGAGGGCCTTAACCAAGCACCATGGAAAAGCCTGTGTGCTGCAGACTCCAAAGTGGTAGATAACTGCTGGACATAAGCACACAGGCATGGATGTGTGAGGACACACAGCTTTATCTGTGCCTGAAACCAAGAACAAAATTGAATGTCCTCTCCTGAGATATGTCCTGAACCGTAGAAGGCCAGAAGAGGCCAATGGGACTTGGTATCTATCCTGTACAAATATTCTGTTCTGTAGACCCAGAAGTGGAAGAATTAGTGAGCATAGTGCCTGAGGCCACAGAACAGAGCAAGCGTTGATGAGAAAGGGCACTTCACTTCTAATAAAACCATGTCCAGGCATATATTCAGACTAAGTGGGCCATGAGAAATCTCTATGAGTTCTACAGGTGTGTCCTGCACCCTACCACAGCATCTATGCATACAGGCTCCTACCAGCCACCAGAGAAAGTGGCCCCAACATCCACTTATGCCTTCTGTAGGGACTCAGGAAGACCCAGAAAGATAGAATGTCTGGTGCTGTCTTAAAGTCTGCTGTGCATATGGTTCAGACACATAAGGATTGAGGAGAGCAGACAGTTAACAGGGAGGACTGAGACAGAAAACGTGACAGGAGACGTCTAGGGTGGGAGGAAAAACAGGATGAGGTGGGGAGAATAAGGCAAAATGCTCAGGAAGAAGATGGGGGTTGGAGAGACACAAGGGAGGGCTTGGCATGAGGCCCCAATGCCACGGATCTGGGACATTGGAAGAGAATGATAGCCCTGGTCATCTAGCCTCTTCAGAAGGGATTGTTTGCCTCATGAAGGCACCTTCTTGAAGACAGCACACTGCTACAATCTGCTTTCATAGATGAGGACATGAGGCACCCACTCAGTTCCTCCCAGGTAGCATTGGTGACCTATAACCTGCATCCGTTTGATACTGGAGTCAAGGTTCCTGAGCTAGAGAATCCTCCTCGGTGAAGTGATGATGATTACCCTGACCCTCTCAGGCCTATGTCACATTCAATAGAGGTCAATGGGAAAGGCTCTGCTCCTCCCTGCAGGGCCTGGCTGTGACTTCAGGAGGCCAGTGCTGCATCAGTGCCATTCAGATGGCCCCTGGGCCCACCTACTCATTGGGCAGGGGTCGAGGGTGGGGGGGGCTGAGTAGCCCAGCATGTCCATACAGACACACACGTGTAAAGAAATAAATTTTAAAAAATCTTTTGTTATTCATAAGCCCCTTTCAATCACTCCTTGTGTTGAGGTGACTTGTTGGGCCCCTAGCTAGCTTCAGGATTGGGGCTGGTTGTCAAAGGAGCCAACTACTGTTTAGAGGGTTTGAACTGTGAGCACTCCCTGCTTACTTCAGGGAGAGGCTAATTTATCAATATCCAATCACTTTATTATGGATACAGACTAGGACCCATAAAACTCTTAGGCAGAGGAGTTCAGAGTGTGCTGGGGTATGGGAGGGGAGGTAAGCACACTCATGTGCAGCCAAGTGGTGTACCCCAACTCCATGGGAGCAAAAGCTCCTGCATGTGGGGCCTCTGTTAGATCTTGCTCTAAGTATCTCTTCACATGGCTATTCATGTAGACTTTATGTCCTTTCGGCTAGTTTAGAATAACTGGCAGTAGTAATATGTTTTCTGGGATTCTGTTAGCTATTATGGAAAATGACTAAACCAAGGGGGGCTATATAGCCAAATCTATAGCCAAATCAGAAATGTGGGTAATCTGGGACTCATTACTTATGGCTGGTGTCTGAAGCAGTGGAACAGTCTTGTGAGACTGGGCTCTTCACCCGTGGGATGCTTATTCTGAGTAGTGTCAGAATTGATACAGACCATAGGACAACTAGTTGCTGTCTGAAGACAATTGTGGAAACCCACACACTTAGTAGCAGGGAGTGTTGAGTTTTCCTTTACTGCCCTCAACAGTGACAACACAGGAAAACGAAACCAAAACTGTTGTTCAGTTTGATAATTGCTCCTGTTATTAACTGCTTAGAGATTTTGAACGGGTTAGAAGATTCTCTTCTAAAGAGTATCCCAATAATTCAAACTTCATGGAGCCAGAGACCTTGAAAAGCACTGAGTGTAACTCCAAGACACCTACCTTTAGGACATAAAGAACCATGCTCATAGAAGAGCTGTGATTACAAAATGAAACCCTCCAACATGCATCTTGTTGAACATCTATAGTAAATGTCACTGAGGACTGTATAGTATTGTGTGAGGAGGCTAGATACACATATACATTAAATATAAAAAATCTTGATTTTTTTCACTCCTTAGGGTACTACTTTAGGTCATTTTGTGGCTTTGAAAGCTGTATGTGTTATTTGTTGATTTTTAAAAAGTTACTTATCTTTTTTGTTAAAGCTTTGAATACTAGATTTTTATTACACTTTTATATTACAAATTTTATAAAGGTATTTCTACCTTTTGTACTGTATGTTTATCTTTAAACTTTTTATTTTTTACTTTTATGTTTAAACCTTATTTAGGGTTATTTAAAATAAGAGAAATATTTATTGTTGAATAATTTTTTAATATTTTTCTTATTGGTTCTATTTTGGATCTGACACAATGAAGGGGTTGTTTCACACACAAAAAAATACTTTTTCAAAAGAAATCTTGTTTCCTCATTACAGAAGTAATGCATGCTTGATGCCAAAAACTAAACAGAAATAGATTAATTTCTGTCTCTCCCTTTTTACTCAACTTTCCTCTGGTATCCCTTAGTGGTCAATCACAATTTTCTCCATACAGGTCCTGAAAAATAATCATTCTTAGAAAATCTACTTTCTTTGATGTGGCTGGGAATAGGATGTTTTCTTTCATCATATTTTCCAATTGGTTTGTGGTATAAAGCTAATTTATTTATTTTTAGATATAATTCCCTAGCTGGTTATCCATTTCTAATTAAAAACTGAATAAAACAGAAAAGGTATATCTCCACCTAAAGACTCTACCATATTTACTTTCTTTACAGGGTTTTCTTCCAAGTGACTAATCAATGACACATGATCCATTTTCCATTAACCTTCAGAGTTTTCTTCATTCTTCTATTAGGATTTGCCTTCACTGTGGGTGCTCTCATGCTGACTAAGCTGGAAGGTAAACCTGAAAGCTTTCCCACATACATTACACACATAGGGTTTCTTCCACGTATGGACAGTCTGGTGGATAATACAGTCAGAACTGAAGCTGAAGCCTTTGCCACACTTCACACATCGGAAAAGCTTTTCACCAGTGTGGCTTCTCTGGTGCCGGATTAAATGAGCATTGACATGGAATGCTTTCCCACACTCCTTGCATTGAAAGGGTTTCTCTCCAGTATGGATTCTCTGATGCACAATATAATCAGAACTACAGCTGAATGCCTTCTCACACTCCATACACTTGAAAGGTTTCTCCCCAGTATGTATCCGCTGATGCCTAGTTAACTTGGCATTGATACTGAAGGCTTTCCCACATTCCTTACACTGAAAAGGCCTTTCTCCAGTATGTATTCGATGATGATCGAGCAGGTTTCTTTTAGAAGTAAAGCACTTCCCACACTCACTACATTCAAAGGGCTTTTCCCCAGTGTGAATTCTCTGATGCTGCATTAATTTTGCATTAGCATTAAAGGACTTTCCACACTCACTACACTCATAGGGTTTCTCCCCAGTGTGGATCCTAAGATGCTGACGAAGCTGAGAGTTACATCTGAAGGTTTTCCCACATTCGGTACACTCATATGGCTTTTCACCTGTGTGGATTCTCTGGTGCTGGATTAATTTCCCTTTAACATTAAAGGCCTTCCCACATTCACTGCACTCATGGGGTTTCTCACCTGTGTGGATTCTTTGATGTTGAATGAGTTTTGCATTAACATTGAAGGCTTTTCCACACTCACTACACTGGTAGGGTTTTTCTCCAGTATGTATAATCTGATGCTGCCTAAGCTGAGAGCTGCACCTGAAGCCTTTCCCACACTCAATACACTCATAAGGTTTCTCTCCAGTGTGAATTCGTTGATGTTGAATTAATTTTGCATTAACATTGAAAGCTTTCCCACAGTCATTACACTCATAAGGTTTCTCCCCAGTGTGGACTCTCTGATGTGTAAGATATGCAGAACTACAGCTGAAGCCATTTCCACACTCGTGGCACCGATAGGGCTTCTCTCCTGTGTGGATCCTTTGGTGTCGATTTAGACTCCCATTAACGCTGAAGGCTTTTCCACACACCTTACACCGATAAGGCTTTTCTCCACTATGGATTGTCTGATGTGTGATATAGTGTGAGCTGTAACTGAAGCTTTTCCCACACTCCATACATTTGAAAGGTTTCTCTGCACTATGAAGTCTCTGATGCCAAATTAATTTTGCATTAACACTGAAGACTTTGCCGCACTCTGAACATTGGTAAGGCTTCTCTCCAGTATAGCTTTCTAAATGCTGATTAACTTGAGACTCACATCTAAAGGCTTCCACTAATTCTTCACATTTCAAAGGTCTTTCTTTGGCAATAATTATTTCATGATTAGTAAGTCTTGGGTCAAAGCTGAAGGCTTTCTGCAGTCCTACACACTCAGGGCGTTGCTCTCTACTGGAGGTGGTATGACATAGAGACATGTTTCGAGTCTGAATAAATAAACATTCCCCTGTGGAGCTCTTCTCATCTCCCACTATTCCATAGGTGGCACTATTTTCCTTCTTCACACTTCCTGCAGAGTGCACTTCCTGTTGTTGCTCTAGTATACAGGTTTCTGTAAAGTCTGTTTCCTGGGAAAAGTCCATCTGAAGTTCAAATGATATACTATGTTTTTCTTCACACATATCCTTTGCTAAATTATTGTCTGTCTGGATATCAGTATCTATTATAAAAAATAGAAAATAGAAAATGTCATATAAGAATCACATTAAAAGAAAGAACATAAAAATCAGAGTACTTTTTATTTTAGACATGGCCTCACTATGTAGCCCAGGTTGCCCTTGAACTTCTGGCTCTTCTACTTTTGTCTCCTGTCTGCTGCACTTACATGTGTGCAGCTCTTCAAAGCAATGAGACTAGGTCAAATAACTTATCATTAATCTATAAGGTGGTAAAAGAATGAAATACATCCAGGTATACTGACATGAAAAGATGGCCAAGATATACTGTAAAGTGGAAAAATGGGGTGAGAAGCAGTACACAGGAGAGATTACATTTGGGTGAAGAAAAATAAAAGGTCAAATGGACATGTATGTAGAAAACTTCTGCAAGAATACACAAGAAAACATTTAAACTGGCCTAGGATGTTTGGTAGATTCTCCTACCCCCTTGCTTAATGCACTTTTTGTTCTGAGTACATGTCAGTATTATAAATGTTAAAGTAATGATTACACAAGATCAACAATCAGTGGACTATGGTGGCACATGCCTGTGATCCCAGCCAGTGGGAAGTAGAGGCAGGAGGACCAGAAGTTTAAGGTACTCCTCAGCTACATAGTGAGTTCAAGGCCAGCTAGGATACATGAGACCCCACCTAAAAAAAACAAAAACAAAAACAAACAAACAAAAAAAAACCCTGCTTTATTAGGCTTAGCTATAGAAGACAATATCCAGGTTACCAAATACAAACTTTTATTTTAGCATGACAGCCAATGTGAATTACACTGAATTCACTCTACACCAGCAGTCATATTCCTCTTGCCAAATTTAATATAATTGTTCCCAAGAGGTAAAACAAGTTTTCTGATAGGTAAATTATCTATTATAATGTGATTTTTCCCAGTAAGGACCAAATCCAGGGCCTCATGAACACTAGGCAAGTGCTCTACTATTCTATTTTTCAGAAGTACCTATGCATCAAAAATCTATATTTTGTATCTTCTCTTGCAGTAAATATACAAGTTCCAGTAAGTGAGATTTAAACAGAAATTTCCAGGTAGGGTTTGTGAGAAAGTTTTGTTTTGTTTTTTTTTAAGATCAACTGCCAACATGGGCCTCATTCCTTCCAACTTCCCCTTCTGCCTGTATGCAATCTGTTTGATTCCTCACCCCCAAACAGATGAGATTAACGTTACTATTCTAAGCTAAAAGTGCAATGGGCTTCTAAGAGACTAAATATTTCAGGACCATCTTCTGCATACAGAAGGAGATCCAAACACTTTTGATTAAGGGCCTCATTATATAAACTGAAATGCAGGATCTAGGCTGGAACCAAGATTTGCTGGCAAGCTACACACTTACAAGACTCCCAAATGATTTTTATATCAACATCTGAAAGGTATGAACTTGGGGACACTTTCTATTTAAATCTATATACAGATCTCTTCTTACATCACAAAACAAAAGCATGACTTAATTAAGCACACACTATGATAGACACTTGGTATGTGTCAACTCATTTAATCATCCACCCACATAATGAGTACTGTGGCCTCCTTTTATTATTACCATCCCATTGTCAGAGGTGAGCCCACTGGATCATTGCCATCTCAAATAACTGACCTGCTCAAAGTCACAAACTAGGAAGAAACACAACTGGGATGATACCTCAGGAAAATATAAAAATTATATTTTAGGCACTTTTGTTAGTATAAAAAAAGCTGTAAATGCTATATCCCCCACATTAAATAAACAATATTAGAAAATGGTCAGGACTCACAAAATTACTAAATCCATTTTGCTTGAAAAGGGTGGGATTCCAAAATTAGGACTGAAAAGAGTTAGAAGAGGGCATTTGAAAAAAAAATATAGGCATTATTAAACATTGAAATTTGTAAACACAAACAAAATAGGCCTATCCCTTAAATGATCAAAATTTACTTCCAAGGCCCTGAGTCCAACCCCTATGGAACACCTCCCCCCACCAAAAAAAAACACCAACCCCCCCAAAAAAAGGGAGCCATCTCTCTGCACGGACAGCTAATATATGTGGCAGGTTTGGATGCTGCTAGACAATCTGTGCTTTCCTCACCAGTCCAGAGGCCCTGGGAGTCTATTCCAGTTCTAGTGGCCAGGTGAGACAGGGCCAGCAGCTCACCTTTTCCCTCTAGTTGTGAGATCATTGCAGGTTTGAGAAATGAAAGTCCTGGTTTGAGAAAAGGAAACACAAACATGACTAACCTACCAAATTTGAGTTCCTAACTTATTCCCGGACTACCTCAGCAATGGGAGCTTCAGAGGTAAGAGCTCTGGGAAAGGTGAAGGGTAGGGATGAGATGGGTTATGCTGTGAGCCAGGGGGCAATATGCAGAGAAAGATGGCAGTCTGTCTAAAGGGATACTACTTTTTCACCTTTGCCTGAAATACTCAGAGTCCACTGAGATCCTTTAAAAAAAACCCTCAAGCTACAGTAGAGCAAGAGGGTATTTGAAGATACCCCCTGGAGGAAGTTGGTATGTTTCACATTGTGTCTAAAACACAGCCTCCCTAAGGGTTGATCAAAAATGTCTGTTAGTTTCAGCAACATCTTATATTGGCCCCCAAAGTGCTTAGAATTTGCCTTTCCAAGCAATTCCTACATTAAGGAGAACGGAAATAGCCCAGGTCCCACTCATAAAGGATTATCAGACCCTGACCTGATTCCCATCAGGAACAAAAGATCCAGAAAACCCCAAATGACAGAAAGGCCTTACCTAGGGAAGCCACATTCCTGTAATTCTCCAGCATCACATCCCTGTACAGGGCCCTCTGTGCAGGAGACAGGCCATCCCATTCCGTCTGGGTGAAGTACACAGCCACGTCTTCAAAGGTCACCATCTTCTGAAACAACAGGTTCCTGCTGCCCTAGGGCCAATCCCATGGCTCAGGCCCTAAGTGAGGGGCAGAGGGTAAAATAAGGGCTTGGGGAAAGAGCTTGTGAACATAAAATAACAAGGAAGAGTTGAAAAAAAACAGCAGGAAAGTAAACTTTGGAATATTGGTCTTCTCTCTTCAAACCATCATTCACACTTTTTTTTTTCTAAAAAAGAGATAATATAAGCTAGGCCAAGAGAAAAAAAAAAAGTAAGCAAATTCCCTTACAGCAATTTTGCTCCCCCGCTGGCAGGCACAGGCCAGATCCACCAGCAGTGATTCTTACCGTATCCCTTTGAGGTCTACTCCCCTGTGCCTAATCTCAGCCCTGCCTCGCTCCATTCTTTTCATCTCACCCTCGTTTTCACATGGTGAGTCACTACTCTGCCTCCCATCCAGCTAAGAACAGTCCTGGCTTCTATCTTATCTGCCACCTCATTTCCCTTGCAGAGTTTCTGAGGGCCTGAGGCCTCTGCTCCAGCATTACTAACACAGCAAGTGGATGTCAGAACTAAAGGTCATAGTATAGAGCCTGCAGCATAGTAAGCCTCAAACCATTGTACTGGTATTACTGGGACTATGATTATTCCCAACCTGGTGCCCATGGAAACCCACAGATGACCCTCAGGGGGTCCACGAAGTCCCTGGAAGTATATGGAAATCTTGATTTTCAGGATTATTTTAGGGGGTAGAGATATGACAGCTCTTATCAGAAACATGTAATCTGACAAACTATTATGCCACATGCCTTCAATCCCAACATTTGGAAGGCTGAGGCAAAAGGAAGAAAGAGTTCAAGGCCAGCCTGGACTACACAGTGAGACCTTGTCTAAGGAACAAAACCAAACCAACCCCCAAAACAATCCCCCAAAACAAAACTGTGAAGTCTGAGCCACTGCACTGCTAAACTCTAAAAACGTCACAAGGACACTGTTCCATGGGACTTTTGTTTTCCCCTCCCTTCATTCACTTCCAATCATTTTCTACTTTCCTCCTAATCAGGAAAGTCATCCTTCTCACTGATCTGCTCCTCTTCTTCCCCACCACCCCTGCTACTGAGTATCCTGTGACTCTCCTCATTCACATCCATGCACAGAGCATTACATAGACAGCTTCCACCACTCCATTCACCAGGAGCCCTTAACTGGGGAACTCCTGTACAGAGGCACACACACTCTCCTGTGCCTCAATCTTCTATGTTCACTCTCCTCCTCTGGTTCTGACCCAGGTGCTGCCACCTATCACTCCATCTTTCCCACAGGATTCAGATTAGTAGGTAGAAGCAGCTTCCATCCCAAGACTTAACAGCTTTCCTCCCAGTTCTCAATCTGAACTGTATAGAGGAAGAGCAGATGGACCTACAACTCACCTGGGGCCAAGCTGTCAGAAGCATGGCTGGTATCACTTGGTCTCCCTCTCCAAGAAGGGCTGGAGCTAAGAAATAAAGAGAGAAAATGTGAGGCAGGCTACCTTACCCAGGAAAAAGACTTCTAACATCCAGACAGGTGTAGGAAGCAGAGCCGCTTGGGAAGGAGAGAGTGATCTGTTCATTGGCTCAGTTCCCAAGACTCCTTCCAGTTACAACTGATGCTCTGGTGTTGGCTCCCAGAAGCCCTAGGATTTGACTGTTCCAACAAGCATCACTTAAGAGCATTTATAGAATGCATGCAAAGGCTAAAGAATAACCGCTGATTTGTGTATTAACAATTCAACACAAGAGATAACATTACTGGGCTGGGATGGCTCAGTGGTTAAGGCACTTGCCTGCTAAGCCTAAGGACCAGGGATTGATTCCCTAGTGCCCATGTAAAGCCAGATGCACAAAGTGGCACATGCATCTGGAATTCGTTTGCAGTGGCTAGAGGCCCTGGCATGCCCATTCCCTCTCATTCTCTGTTTGCTTGCAAATAAATAAATAAATAAATAAAATTTTAAAAATAACTTTCAAACTTTAAAAAAGTTACTAAGATCTTTGACTCATCTCTCTGTATAAACAAGCACATTCTTGGTCCCACTGCAAGGGAAGCAAGGCTGGTGGGCTGCAGTCCAGGCAGCAGGCCTGGAAGTCAGGCTACAAGAAAGTGGCTGCTCATCTACCTCCTCCTGCTCCCTCGGAGTTTTCACTGTCCTCAAGAATCTTAATGCTTGCCAAGAATGACGGCACATCTCTATAATCCTAGCACTAGGAAGATAGAGGCAGAAGGATCAAGAGTTTGGGGCCAGCATGGGCTACATGAGACCCTGTCTCAAAATCCTATGGTTTCTGTGGAGGTCTTGGATCAGCCTCCTGTATGGCCCAGGTTAACCATGAGGAAGCTGAAATGAGGTAGCAAGCTGTCTCCTCATACTACCCTACTGTCTGATCACGAACATGCCAAGTGGTGGCTTTCTGCAATTCCATGGAGGCACTGGCACTTTGTGAAGCTGTGCAAGAACCTATGCCACATACACCTAGTTCCTGTCCTAGGGTTTCTCTGGTATCCTGGTGGTCCCTGAAGTGCAGAGGAGTAAATGCCTGTGGGACTACCCTAGTCCAACAGGGACAGAAGTCAATGGATAAGTGTTTTCTCCATTACCCCTCCCCCACTGTGGACATCCTTGGGATTCAAGGTTCCTCAAAGACCCTGCAAGATAACATCTGTTAAAGGCCAAGACTGACAAGGCATCCTTATAATTGCTTGTTAAATCCAACTACTTTGGTATTAGAAAGCCTTTCTACGGATATACTTTAATCCTGTATAAAGTTGCAGGCTAACTCAGTATATAAACAAATTGAAAACCTAACTTAGGAATCTGACTTATATAGCTGAGTCTAAGCCAATCACAGTGGCCAAGCACATTAAACCTGGTTCAAAGAAGGCAAGCACCAGGTACTAACCAACTGAGCCAGCTGTTGAACTCTGGTCTTCTTAGGGCACTTCCCTTTTCCTGTCTGTAAATGTTATCCATCCATCAGCCTCCATGAGTTACTCAACCTGTTCTGGTGCTTGGAGTTGCCAAATTACCAAATCATTCCTTAAACTCAGTTGAACTCATTTAACTTGAAGGTTTTACTCTTAAGTGTTCCCCCTTGTTTTATTCTCTATGTCTTCACTGTCCAGGTGACCATATTCTCAGACAAATGTCTACCAACAAATCTTTGTCCCATGTTTTCCTTTTGGGAGAAGCATGATACAAAAGCTTCTTAAATTTTTCTACCTTCTTGAGGTTGCACAATTTATTCATTATTTTCACTATTTCTTTGTTGGCAATTGAAGACAGGTCATAAATTTTCCTCTGCGTGCAGTGCTATACACCTTCTAGAGGTTTTTACACTCTACATTTTAATTTCTATTTTAGAATCACTTAGAAACTCTGTTTTGTCTCTGACTTAATTATTTAAAATACATTGGTGTTGTTTACTTTGTCTCTACTAATAAGTTTTGGCTTTATTGCACGTCTAAATGGATTAACTGGAACTTTACAGCATTTTTAGTTTGGAGGTGGTGTGTGTCTTAAGTATCCATTTTAAAAAAAAATCCTTTGGTATTTAAAAAGAAAATCTATTCTACAATGGAATAATGTATACTTCTATTTGAATCTAACAAATCAACTCTCCCCAATCCTTTTCTATGAACCAAAGAAAGGTAAGCATACTGTCCATCTCCATAGATGCCAAGGGTGTCTGAAAAATTCAATATTCATGCCCAATTTTAAAGACATACTCTCCTATGTAAGAGATATGTACAGAAACATTTTACGTTAGTATCATTTTCATAGCAAAACACCCTAAAACAACCTACATGCCCATTGAGAATACATAACTACATTTTGTATTGTTTATACAATTGAACATTCCCCAGCAGCTACACAGCCTAAGGACTTTAGGAGCAGAATACTGGATTTCCCAAGTACCAAGTGATTAGACACTAAAATGTTTTTTTTTAAAAAAAATGAATTTTTTACAGATAAATATATATAGGATATATTCTAAAACAGGCTATGAGTAGCATAGAATTCTATATATTTGTTAGCTCTGGAGGTGGGCGGCGGGAAATTTGCTGAGGAGCCCGGACAGACGCAGAAGTAGAGCTAAAATGCTAAGTTGGGTGGTGTGCTTAGATGGCCAAGCTTATTCTTACACACCCAGGCATATGAGGTGGATCTAAGAACCCACACAAAACAGCAAATGAACCTAATTATACTATAGCTGTTGACTAACATAACCATGCTGAAGTGGTGAGGAAAAAGAACTAACACTTGGAAGGCAGAGGTAGGAGGATCACCATGAGTTCAAGGCCACCCTGAGACTACATAGTGAATTCCAGGTCAGCCTGGGCTAGAGCGAGACCCTACCTCGAAAAACAAAACAAAACAAAAAAGAACTAAGTAACTTTGGGAAAACAGTATTTTGACTTGCATGGCTAAAGACAAAAGGCCCATGGCCAGATACTAGGTAGCAAACCTGTTTAATATGGGGGTGTTGACAGAGAACAGAAGCAAGACAGCTTTTATACAGGTAGTCAGCCAGGGCCAGAGTCCCAAGGAGAACATGGGTGTCACCTTGCCTGCCCTGGCAGGACTAGAATCCGTGTGTGATCAAGTCTTGTTCAAAATGGCTGCAAGCAACAACTCCAATGACAACTTCCTGTCCCTTCTTCAGGTTTTCCAAGGCTTAGCACACTTGTGGGCTGGCCCTGAGTGAGCCCCTTGAGTTCACCAACCAAACAGGTCTTTCCCTTACACACTTGAGTCTGATGATGAGGCCCAGGCCAATTGGAGGTTTGACCCATATCAATGGGCCTGGCAAATGTAGAAATCTCTTCTTGCCTCTTGGTACACCTGTGTAAGTTTCTTCGTCTCAGCTAGGCTCAGAAGGGGGAGGATTCCTTTTTGTCCGTGTGTTTTCCGCTTTGCTACGTGTGTGACCTCTCTTCAAGTTCTGAGTCCCTTATCTACTATGTGAGGGGGATCTTGTGGCTTGGGCTCTCCTATTTTCCTTTCCGTGAGTGTAAGCCCCTCCTCCGGAGGCGGCTTCTCGGGAGATCTCTATGCCATGAGACTTTTCCCAGCCTGACTGGGAAGGGGGATCATTTCTTTTGGCTTAGGCGTCCCAGCTAGCCCTCCTAACTCCTTAAAAATAAACCTTTAATTTATAATTTGCCCTTCTCTTGAGTTCATGGTTTCATTTTTTAAACTTGGACAAGGACCCAAAGTTGGGGGGGGGGGTCTACGTGCCTGGGTTCTTCTGTATCTTTATGAAATGTAATCCCTTCCTGAAACCCCCCCCCAAAAAAAAAAACCCTGCATCAATATGACTCATCAATTCTTAAACTATTTTATGTGTTTTCTAGAAATGAGGCAAGCCTCAGTTATAAAGTCACTCCTCACACCCCGAGAGAAGCAGGGCTGAGTTACCTTCAAGGGGCTGACCTTGCCTCCAGCCAGGCTTCTGTTCCTAGCGGCTAGGAGGGGCCCAGCTTGCCGGTGAAGCACGCAGCCCAAACCTGAGACGCACGCAGTGAGTATATCAGCTCCACCCTCCCCCGGGCAGTGCCGACCCCCGCCAGGAGACCCGCGCGCGCGGTGGCACTTAGCGCTCGCTTCGCCCTCCGGCCACCGAGACCGAAGCTGAAGACCAGGAGGTGGAAAGGCACCCGGGGCTCCAGGCGCGGCGGCGGCACGGCCGCGGGAGACCCGAGCCACCCCGGCACCGCCCACGGCGCGCCGCCGCCCCGAACTCACCTGCGCCGCGGGCTCCGGGGCGCGGCCGGAAGTGCGTCACCAGGCCCGCCGGGCCCCTCTAGGAACGGCGCGCCTCCCTCTCGGTAGTCCCCCGGCCCCGCCTCCGGAGACCTGCGGGTTCCTCCCGCGCCTCGGCCTCCGGGGCTCGGGGTCGGCGGCCCGAGCGAGCGGGTTGTATAAATAAATAATAGAGCCGTCGGACCCGGCTCTCCCTTTTAACGTCAATTATCTGCAAGTCTGAATATTCTTTTGCAACAGGCAGGGCTGTGCTGTGCTTTCCTAGCCTCCATCCATAATGCAGCCTCACCGTCACCTTCAAATATAACAAAATACCAAAATGAGCCCGGGGAGAGGGGAGGCAGTACTCGAACTCTGTGAGTTCGTCACCCTAAAAACCCCGCCGCGCCCCCTCCCCATGCGTCCACCCTGGAAGGTGGTGGCCGGCTCCCGCCAGGCTCTGCGTCTTCAGCTCGCTCTTTCTCTTCTCAACTACTTGCTCAGTGCTGCTTTCTAAGCCTCGAACGCCCTCCCCTGGAGGTTCTTACCCTTCATCATGACTGCTTCCAGAATTGACAGGTGCCATCTGGGTTCTCACTCAGAATAAGGCAGGAACCTCCAGTCAGTGGCCTGTCATTACAGCACCCTGGACTGTTTAGCATTTGGGACATTTTTACCTATTTAGTGGGGGAGTTTATTTAAATATGTCTTCCCTGGTGGGTCCAAGAAGCAGGGGTTGTATCTAGAGTGAAACCAGATACTGTTGGCAATTCACCATCTTAGTTAGCTTTGACAGATCAAAGGAACAGATGGACGAAAAGCCCCCTACTCCCTTCTCAGAAGAAAAAAATCATCACTGGTAAAGAAGGTCTGAGTTTAAAGGAATGTCTGTAAATAGACAACCAGATGGTTGCCATGAGATTAGAGTGACCACTTAGATGTGGCCAGGATGTGGGTTAAAAGGCCATGAGCCACCTGTGAGCCATAAAAAGATAGCAGATAACTGTTTAGTAAAGATAGCAGATAACTGTTTTGTAAAGATAGTAGATAACTGTGAAGTTCCCATGCTTGTAACCACAAACAGCCACCTGTATACCATAAAATTAATAGATAACTATGAAATGTCACATGCCGGTAAACTCAAACCTATAAAACCTAGTGAAGAAGGCAGAAGGGGGGGTCCTGGGTCAGAGGTTCAACTTTTGAGCCAAGACCCAGACCTCAGCATGCTGAAATAAACCTCGCTGTGTGACTTGCATTATCGTGTGTGTCTTCTGTTCTGTGAGGAGTGCTCGACCTCGGACCTCAACATTTGGGGGCTCATTGTCCGAGATTTGACCTCTCCTCAAGGAACAGACGATCTCGATACCGAGGTTCAGGGAAACCGCGGAAGGAGGATTGGCCACCTCCGTCTGGAGGGACTAAGAGGTACCAGTCTGGTTCTGATTGAGAATTCTCATCTGGGTGGAAAGAAAGGGCAGTAACCCTGGAGATTTCACTGTTGGAAGCCGAGGGAGACGTCCCTGGCAGCCAGGAGCCAAAGCAACGTACTCAGTGGACACCGTTTGGGCTAGTTTCTGGTAAGGATCCTGATCTGGGTGTGAATGATGTGAATGACACTAAACCTGTGAGATTGGTGTGGCTGACCGGCCAGTGGATGTGGGAGAGTTCTGTGTGAATCTGTTTTGCTTCCAGTATTGTGTCTTTTGTTCTCTTTTCTCTTGTGTTCCCCTTCCTTTTGCTCACTATGGGACAAACTCAGGTTACCCCAAAGACTCTCCTCTTGAGTCATTTTTCCGAAGTCCGCACCTGAGGGCGCAATTATGGCATGGAGCTGAAAAGAGGTAAGTTCAACTCCCTTTGTTCAGCCAAATGGCCAAATTTTAATATAGGGTGGCCACTGCAAGGAACCTTCTCTCTGGACATAATTACAAAGGTCCAAGACGTTATCAACAGACCTGGTAACCAGGGCCATCCTGACCAGTTTCCTTATATCTTGGTATGGCAGGCCCTAATAGAAAATTCCCCTTCGTGGCTGAAACCCTTCATCCATGATAGGGAGAAAGAACCTCCCAAGGTATTGGCAGTTACTAAGGCTAGCCCCAAGCCTCCTCAGCCAGGTGTTGCTGCCTCAGAACCCACTAGTCCACCTGGGAAGTCCATTTTGCAGGAAGAATTGACTCTTTACCCATCCCTGCTAGATCTTGATCTAGAGGGAAATCCCCCGCTCTATGCGGCCGCAGCACCACCGCTGCTTCCTGAGGTGGCGGAACTCCCAGAACACCCCCACTCAACTGCCTCTCCATCTGCACCCCTGGTCCTGACCACAGGGCTGGCACGGGGGCTCAGATCTTGCAGGCACCGAGAGGAGGCCCCAGAAGAAGAACCCTCGTCCACTTCTACCAGGGCCCCCGTCCTCCCAGTCCGAGCATTGGGCAGCATGGGTCCCAATGGGGAACATACTTATCAGTATTGGCCCTTCTCGAGTAGTGACCTATATAATTGGAAAGCCCAGCACCCTCCCTTCTCGGAGGATCCTAGGGGACTAACTAATCTGTTTGAATCTATTCTGCGCACTCACAGTCCCACTTGGGATGGTTGCCAACACTTACTCAAAATTTTGTTTACCACTGAGGAACGAGAATGAATTCTCACTGAAGCCAGGAAAAATGTCCCTGGCGACAACGGACAGCTGACTACCCTGCCAAACCTGATTGATGAACGTTTTACTTTTAACAGACCCAAATGGGATTTTGGGAATGCAGAAGGTGGGGAGAGTCTCCATATATACCGCAAGACTCTTTTGGCAGGTCTCCGGGCAGCAGCATGTCGCCCCACCAATTTGGTGAAAGTGAAAGCAGTGATGCAGGGGGAAAATGAAAGCCCAGCCACATTTCTCGAGTGCCTCTATGATGCTTATAGGCAGTACACCCCCTTGGATCCAGTGGCAGAGGAAAACCAGTCAGTGGTAATAATATCCTTCATAAATCAGACTGTCCCAGATATTAGAAAGAAGCTATACAAACAGGAGGGACTTGTGGAAATGACCATTCGTGATTTGATGAAAGTGGCAGAGAGGGTTTTCGATACTCATGAGACTCCAGAGGAGAGGGAGGACAGAATTAGAAAAGAAAATCAGGAACTCCAGGAGAGGATTCGAAAAGAGGACAGAGAGCACCAGAGTAAGGAGAGCAGGAGACAACAGAAGGAGATGGCTAAGGTTTTATTGGCAGCCGTCCAAAGAGTTGCTGGGACTGGATTTTAACCAGCTGGACCCCCTAGGACCACACCCAAACTAGAGAGAGGGCAGTGTGCTTACTGTAAGGAATATGGGCACTGGAAAAGAGAATGCCCTAAACGTCAGGGACAACAAAGACAGGGACACAGATCTGGCAAGAACGCCCAAGTCCTGATGGCAGGGATGGATAGTGATTAGAGGGGGCAGGACTTGGATCCCCTCCCCGAGTCTTGAGTAACAATGTACGTGGAGGGGAAGCCAATGGGATTTATGGTTGACACTGGTGCCCAGTATTCAGTTCTCAATAAACTCACTGAGCCCTTATCCCAAAAGGCTAGCCTAGTGCAGGGAGTGACTGGATCCAGGGCATATCAATGGACCAGTAAGTGTCCGGTAGATTTGTGCAGGCACCAGGTGACTCACTCCTTCTTAGTGATCCCTGAGTGTCCAGCTCCTCTTTTAGGGCGCGATTTGTTATCGAAGGTGAAGGCTCGTATTCACTTTGAACCAGCTGGCATCAAAGTGATGGATGGCAAGGGACAGCCTCTCCATGTATTGACTATTTCTCTAGCAGATGAGCATCGCTTGTTCGCTAGATAGAGCCCCCCACTATTAGATGCATGGCCCCAAGAAATGACCTATTGGACCTAACCCCAGGCCTGGGCAGAAATAGTGGGGGTGGGACTGGCAGCACACTATGCTCCCGTGATAGTGGAACTCAAGGCTTCAGCCCAGCCTATCCAGGTTTGTCAGTATCCCATGTCCCCTGAGGCACGAAAGGGAATTGCCCCTCACATTAACCATCTTCTAGAGGCTGGAATACTGCAACCTTGCCGTTCTGCCTGGAATACCCCACTTCCCCCTGTAAAGAAACCTGGGGGAAAGGACTACAGGCCTGTTCAGGATTTAAGGGAAGTAAATAAGAGTCGAGGATATTCACCCTACTATTCCTAACCCTTATACAATGTTTAGTCATTTACCCCCCCATGTTTGGTATACCACTCTAGATCTAAAGGATGCATTCTGTAGCATAGCCCTGGTACTCAGGCAAGAATACCAAAGAGTCTCCAATCATGAGAGCCTTTACCTGCCTAAACCAAATGAGCAGGATTCCTCATTATGACCAAAGAAAGGGGGGAATGTTGGGGACAGGCAATTCACCATCGTAGTTAGCTTTGACAGATCAAAGGAACAGATGGACTAAATGCCCCCTACTCCCTTCTCAGAAGAAAAAATCATCACTGTAAAAAAGGTCTGGGGCTTCCGGTTCAAGATGGCTGACTAGCAGACAGGCCGTGTCTCTCGGGGAACAAGGGTCAGGGTTTTCAGCAGGGTTTCAGGTTGTGGATGTCAGCTGCAGCCACGCTCTGAGCTCCAGACACCTTCTGGCACAGGATCCTCACAACTGGAAGACGCTAACGAGGACCAACCCTCACAGGAGGCGGTGAGTCGTCCCGAGCCGGCAGCCCCAGCACCGGAGCGGCCTCAGCCAGCCTGCTGCCTGTGACTTTCCAGAGGCCTCTGCCGGGTCCCCTGGGTTTCTTCCCCTTCCCTCCCACCCCCTGTGCCTCCCATTTTTCCCTTCCCTCCCTGGCCCTTGGGGGGGTCTCTCCTTTTCAACCTTTTTTTCTTTCTTTCTTTTTTTCTTATTTATTTATTTTT
>PVHP010015404.1:0-37546 GCA_004024765.1 Zapus hudsonius
TCTTTTCCCACATGGCAATGGAGTAGAAGGACTGCTGACCCAGGCCTCAGTGAGGTAAGGCCTGTACCCCTACCCCGCTGGGGTAGGGGGCAGGCTCCAGACCTTTCTCTCACGAACCTCTCTTTTTCACAAAGGGAGCTTTTCTGTTATCTTTTCTTGGGCTGTTTATCTAACTAAATAGTAAAAGCTCTGTGAACTCCCTGACATGTGTTTTCCTCACACTGGTGGCAAGAAAACTTTATGACTTCCCACATCCACTTTCCCCATCCAACTCCCCTTTTCCTGATCTACTAAATTAGAATAAATGTGTAACTAAAATTTAATTCTGTCCCTGTGTACAATTCTTTGGCATTAGAAGACAAGAACTCGGAGTAGGAGGAGGGGGAAGGGAAGATTCCAAAACTCTCTCTCTCTCTCTCTCCCCCCACATTGCTTACTATTAATTAGCAACAACCCGTATCAGGAATTTCTGCATTAGTGAGTAGGATGTAAGAGGCTATAGGAGGAAACTGGAAGCCATGCCTCTACACGCAGACTGATAAAAGCATCTGTCTTCTGGGGGTCTCTGACTCAAAGAATTTTCTTTTGTAATTAATGGAAGAATAATGCTTTATTTTTAATAGAACACTGTATCAAACCCCCAGAGTCCAGCATAGCAAAGGGAACAGTGGCAGCTGAGTAGCTTGGGCTATTAGTACCTCGGGGTTTCTATAGCCATCTCTTGATGGTCACAGAATGGCAAGGTCTTCTCAAAATAGTCAAATTAAGCCCATTCAGAATATTTTGTCATTCCCTCACCTGAGCTTAACTAGTATGGCACTTCCTTTTTTTTAAAAAATAGATGCTTATGACAAAATAAATAAGTTTAAAATTCATGACGGTTATTGGACCCAGCCTGGCTGCATATCTGAGAGCTAAGCTTTAATATGCATCCCGGTGAAAGCTTGGTAGCTCATGTCTTTGTTCCTAGCACATCTGTGCCCCCCAGAAGGCAGGGGGGATGGCTGACAGCCCTAAATCCTGTTTACAAGTGCTAATAGGTTTTACTCCTGCTGTCTGAGTTCCTGTAGCTGCATTCCTGTTTAATGAGCCCCCTTTGTGTAAGAGATAAGGCAATGCAACCCATCCCTAGATTGTATATAAGGTTGGATGTGAAAATAAAGTTTTGAGATCTGCTTGGACACTTCTCCCGGCTGCATGTGATTGTCCAGCCGCCGTGCTCACCTTTCCTTAATGGAGCCAGGTCTCCTGCTGGCCAGAGAGACTGAGGCTCATTTAGCAGGGGGCCAGGGACCCGTGCGGTAAGACATCTGGAGAAGCACCCGACAAAGGTGACCAACATCTTGGTTCACAAAATATTGCCTTCTGAAATATAATCACTATTAACTGTACAGTTTTTCGATATCCTCTTCCAATGTATACAAAAATTGATTAATTAAGGTTATGTTATATATACAAATGTCTAACTTGTTTCCCTTATCTAAAATTATAAATACTTCCCCAATTCACTAAATATTCTGAACACTATGATCCCACTAATTTCTTTGTAACATACCAATAGAAATCTATGGCATAATCCATACATTCCAAAGCCTAGTTTAACAGTTCGCAAAGTGTGAAGACACTAATAGCATTTGGTTAAAAACAATAAAATGGTACAAAAATGGTCTTTAGTGAAATGAATTTGCAAAATCCAGTTCTTTAAAATTTGATTTTCAGCACGACTGACCTCAGAGCATTATTATTATCTCAACTATACTGGACCCTCCAAGGGAATATGGTATGCAGCATTTCCCACTTATAGAGCAACTCATCAGACTAATGGTGTATAGAAAGAGTTATATACTGCCCCCGTGTGGATATTTAGGATGCTGCAGTATTTCACTCAAAAATCAAATCTGTAATCTATTTGTATAGACATTTTTTGTGTATTCATCCAGCGTTTTCCTGGATTCATAGAGATTCATAGGAGAGAAACTATTTGAAAAAATACAGAGTTCTGGTTCTACATTTTGTAGCTTTTCCTCTGAATTCCATAGACTCCATCCCACAGGGATCTCCTCAAAATAAGTGCAGTCAGACTGACTTTCTTTTTGCCTAGCTCCATATCTAACTCATTGGAGTCGAGGGGATTATTTTAAGAAAGTAAATTGAATTTTACAAAAATTTGATTTTTAAAAAAAAATCTTTATTATGAATAGTATATACATTGTACAAGCAATTTTTGTGAATGTGCCCTCATTTCCCTCTTCTCTGTCCCCTACCCACTGGAGTCCCTCCTCGGTGGGCATACTAGATCTTTCCATAGGTTAGTTATGAACTGCACCAGAGGTAGCCAAGTTTTCTTTTTTTCCTTCCCCCTTTGTGTATTATTGCTGAGGGGGCCAGTGTCTCTGGATATTCTCCCCCACCATGGCTCTTTTCACCCCCCCTTCCACTCCAGTTCTCTGAGTCATGGTGGGTGAGTTTTGAGTCTGCTTTATTGTTGAGCCATTAAGTGTCTCTGGATCTTTGCCCTGGGTTGTGTTGGGTATTGTTGGTGTCTGTCTCCGTTGACCTTTCATGGGTTATCAGACCTGCTGTGGTGATTGTTCTCCTATTTATCTCATTACTTTCTCATAGGTTTCATTTGGACCCTGTGTGAAGGCTAGGGGTGGTTTGTCTCCTGCCAGGATGTCAGCCATCATCCAATGTCTTGTTCGTGGAATTGAGTTGTCCCCAGCTCTCTCAATGCCTTCGGAAAAATACAAACAGAATCTCTATTGGAGAATGAGATCAATATAGGTTAAATGAGACAACAAAGCTATTTTGGCAGAATTCTAATGGTGTAGCCTCTCTGTAGCTCTCTGGTAGTGGAAATTTCCCCTTGGAGCCTCGTTTCTTGATCTGGATTGGATTTCACCATGGATCCCAGTTCCAGTTAAGGGTTCCTTGTCACTGAGTGGATCTCTTAGCCAATCAGTAAACGTTGATTACTCTCCTCGGTTTAGTATGCACAGATGAGCACTTCTTGACTTTCTACATAGCAGTGTATTTGGAGAAAACAGAGACCACTGATATACAATACAGATGGTTGATATGAGAATGCTGAACATATTGCTATATGGAAACCCCCATTTTATTATTATTATTTTTAAAGAAATATTATTTATGATTTCATTTATTCATTTTCAAGAAGAGAGATACAGAGAGAGAGAGCAAGGCCACCACCTTGTGGGTCTGGTATATGTGGGTACTGGGGAATTGAACCAGGAGCCTTAAGTTGAAAATTGTCAGGGGTGAAAGCCTTTGGGGGCCATTAGAGACACACCCTGGCTTAGTCTTGGACAGCACCTGACAGCCTGCCAAGAGGGGCTTGGCTTAATGTGTTTCGGGAAGTGATCTCGATTGGCTAGTAAGCACAGGTTCTTATCATAAGACTGACCATTAGCCCTCTTATTGGCCAGGAAGCTCTATATATTCTGCCTCATTCCCAGCAATAAGGAACACACATTCGTCAACCCACAAGCGGTGTGTGTGTGTATTTGTGTGATCACTGCCCTCCGTGGGTGACAGGCAGTGATAGGTGGTGGCCTGTATGGGGAAATGAAAACTGGGAAACGTACGGGGAAACAAAAACAGGGAACGAACAAAAAAGGGGAGCAAGCAAAAACAGGGAACAAACAGAAAAGAGGAGTGAACGGAAATGGGGAACGAAAAGAGAAACGTAGGAAACAAAAAAATAAGAGGAAGGTCTGTTCTCTATGTTGCCTTTTCCTTCTCCTCCTCTTCTCTCTCTTTCTCTCTCTATCATCTCTGCTTGAAAAATTTAGCCTAGGGAAGAGAGGCAAAAGGTTCACAGTGAAGCGATAAAAAAGTTCACTGAGAAATGACTGAGGTTCGCGATAGAGTGAAGGGAATAGAAGAAGACAATAGAAGGATGGGCTCCGAAATCTCATGGGCCATTGTGGGGGCTCCTTTTTGGGCATTGTCCAAGATGTTGGGGACTCTGTTAAAAATATTGACAGCTCCCATAACACCAGCCAGGTTGCCCAAAATAGAAAGAGTGAATGGGAAGGAATTAGGTGGAGAGAAATTAGGAGTTGGGTTCAGAAACCCTTGTGAGGAAACTCCACAAACAAGGGGGAAAGTAGAGCCAAGAGCACCGCCTCTCCCTTATAATTACAACCGGGAATGTTCCTGCAGAAGGGAACCCCCATGGGTGGGACCAACTTGCTTTCCTGTATTCGAGGATGCCCAACAACATAGATATCATCAGCCATTAGACTTCAAACTTGTAAAACAATTGAAGGAGGCATAAGCACTTATGGGCCTCAAGCTGCCTATACGATTTCTATGTTAGAATCATTGGCAACATCTAATCTGGCACCTTTAGATTGGGTAAACAATGGAAGAGCCACCTTATCGGGAGGTCAATAATTATTATGGAAAACCGCATTCCACGAGCATTGTACCAACACAGCTAGGCATAACGCCACCGCAGGGAACCCAGGCTGGGATATTAACATGTTAACAGGGTCCGGCAAATACTCAGATATCCAGGATCAAATAAATTATCCTCTGGCAGCATATATGCAAGTAGCAGCTGCAGCAATTAAGGCTTGGAAAACTTTGCAGGGGGTTGGTGATTTACAAAGACAGTTGTCCAAGGTGTTACAGGGACGTAATGAGCCTTATGCTGATTTTGTGGATCATCTGTTCCAAACTGCCTCTCGTATTTATGGGGATGCTGAATAAGCTATGCCTTTGGTAAAACAACTAGCGAACGAACAAGCCAATAGGTGGTGTAAGGGGGCCATTAGGCCATGGAAGAGTAAAGACCTTTCAACATACCTAAAAATTAGTAGGGACATAAACAACATAGTTGTTCAGGGTCAAGTTATGGCAGCAGCAATAACACAAGGCTTACATGCTAATCAGAGGTAATGTAGAGGAGGTCTGCCAAGAATTTGTTTCCATTGCCAGAAGCCAGGACATATTAAGGTGAAATGCCCTGAGCTGAACTCTTTTAACAGAGAACCTTGCAGAGCAAAACCAGGAATATACCCTCATTATAGAAATAGAACTTATTGGACAGGGGATGATAAACCAATACAGCCTAATACAAGGCCCTCAAAAAATGGGAGGGTGGGCCCAGCTCCCAGGGCCCACAACAAATGTACCAGGTGATTCAGCAGGTACCAAAGTCCTGGTATCCTCCAACCAACCAAGGAAGGCAACATCAGGGGGAGCAAGATTAGATATTTGTGCCACTTCCAGGCTAGTCCTGATTCCTGATATGGGAGTGCAACCCGTTGATTCAGATTGGCAATGCCCTATCCCAAATAACTGTATAGGATTAATTTTAGGAAAAAGCTCCGCTAGTTTAAGAGGACTTATAATTCATCCAGGAGTTATTGACCCTGATTTCTCGGGCCAAGTTAAAATACTGGCCTCCTCCCCAAAAGGAAAAACAGTTATATCTCCTCGAGAGAAAATTGCTCAAATGCTCATTTTGCCCAGCCAACATAACCTGTATTCTAGTAGAAGAAAATGGGCTGGAATCATCAGGTGAGCCACTGGCTTATTTAACTTTGGAATTAAAAGAAAGACCCTTATTAACATTGAAAATCAGAGAGAGGAAGTTTTTGGGGCTCCTGGACACAGGGGCTGACAAAAGTATAATGAAATCTCTTGATTGGCCTAAGAATTGGCCAGTTGTCAAGGCGAATCAGACTCTTCGAGCATTAGGAATAGCTAAGAGTCCTGACCAAAGTGCCACTACCTTGCAGTAGAAAGATGAGGAAGGACATAGTGGATTGTTTCAACCTTATGTATGTGCATTGCTGATTTCTTTATGGGGAAGAGATGTATTAAGCCAAATGGATCTTAGATTGACCACTGAAAGTATTTCCAATTCCCATCTTAATAAGAATCAGGGACTGAGTTGTTAGTTGGGGCCACTGAAACAGCTGCTATACCAATAAAATGGAAGGATGATAAGCCTCAATGGATTCCTCAGTGGCCCCTAACAAAAGAAAAATTGGAGGCTGCTTATAAATTAGTTAAGGAACAAATGGATGTAGGACATCTACAGTCCTCCACTTCTCCATGGAATACTCCCATATTTGTTATAAAAAAGAAATCGGGAAAGTGGAGGTTAATTCACGACCTCAGAGCTGTTAACAATCAAATGTATCCTATGGGCCCCATTCATTGTGGTTTGCCTCTTGTTTCAGCATTACCAAAGGATTGGCCCACTATAATAGTGGACTAAAAATATTGTTTCTTTTCCATACCTTTACATAAGGATGATTATTGGAGATTTGCTTTTACTTTGCCTGCTATTAATCATTCTCAACCTGATCAAAGATTCAAATGGGTGGTTTTGCCTCAGGGAATGGCTAATACTCCCACCATATGTCAAATAAGGCTTTGATATCTACCCACAACCATTACCCAGATTTATTGACAGTGTGCCCCCTTATTCCAGTACAATCTTTTGGAATCAACCCTCGAGGTTTAAAACCTAATCACATACGGCAAATGGATATTACTCACATTCCAGAATTTGGTACTCTTAAGTTTGTACATATATCTGTGGATGCGTGTTCAGGAGTTATTTTTGTATCACCTCATAGTGGAGAAAAGGTCAAAGACGTTATTTACCACTGTCTCCAAGCCTTTGCTGCTTGGGGAATGCCTAAACAAATTAAAACTGACAATGGTCCCGCTTATACTTCAACTTCTTTTAAGCAATTCCTGATTAAATTTGAGATTTCTTTAATTACAGGCATTCCTTACAATCACAAGATCAAAGTATTGTTGAGCATGCTCATCTTACCCTCAAAAATGCTCTTTGCAAACAGAAAGGAGGAATAGGGGATACCTTCAGGTCTCCTAAAGACAAACTCTCTGTTTCTCTCTTTATTTTGAATTTTTTAACACTGGACAATGAAGGTCGCTCTGCAGCTGACAGACATACAAACCATAAACAATTTAATAGAGTGACTGTAAAATGGAGGGATATTCTTACTGGCCAATGGTGCAGCCCGGATCCAGTACTTTATTGGGGCCGAGGCTCGGTTTGTGTATTTCCAAAGAACAAAGCCTCACCGATTTGGGTTCCAGAGTGACTGACTCGGCCAGTGATAAAAAAAAAATCAAGATGACTCTGAGTAAGGTAAGTGAAGTAGATATATTTTTATCATTCTCATACCTATTTTCAATTTTTGTTCCTTACTCAGTTCTAAAATTTCTATCAATGTTTAAATATGTGCCAATACTGTATGGTTTGTCAGTTTTCCTAAAAATTATATTTATAGGGGTGTTACATATGAGAAATACTTGTGGTTTCTCTGAATTCTATAAGGGATAAGAGACTAAGTGTCTAGACAAATATGTGTTGAATCCCAATTTTCCTATGAAAGCCAATTACTAGGGCTTATGGACTTAACAAAAGGAAGAACATATACTTTTGTGCTCCACTGGCTTTTGGCTTTAGGACAGAGCGCTCCCTATTGCCAAAAACCAGAAACAGATAAATTTTTTCCAACAATTCCTCATACCCCATCTGGCCAACGGGTCTTATGATGAGTGTAAAGGATAGGAGAATTATATCTTCCTTGCGTTGCTGAAGTCCATGATTGTATAGGTAAACTGAGTCAAAGAAAAAGACATAATGTTTCTTTTCTCATCTATTGCTAAATGGTTAGAGACATTGTCTGCTATAAGTACTATATGTTTTCTGGTTGCTTATAAATAAAAAAGAAGGAGGAGAATGCCCCTAAGAAGTGTCTCTCATACCAGGATGTTCAATGGTTAGACATACCATGGTTATACTCATTTGGCATACATAGTGGTTGTTAAAGGTATTTGCTTAGTTTTTAATAAGAAAATCAGTTTTAGGATTATTACAAAAAGACTAGCCATGGCAAATTATAAAAGAAATGATTCTCTATTAGCTATGTTTCTTTATGTTGCTTACTGGCATTGATTTTCTAGAATGGGTTCTCACATCTAAAAGCATTGTGAGTTTTAAGGAGATGGTTCTATTTGTTTATGCTAATACTACCAGGTGGTCATCATTTGACTTGTGAGGTTTAATTTCAGTCACTGTGGCTTCTATCCTCCTATCAGATAAATGTGTTGGAATAACTCAATTAAGCTAACAACATTGGTTGTCACAGGTTTTCCTTTTCAAAAATTTGACAGGATTGGACACTCTTTTGCTTTGTTGCGGATGATCACAGAGTTTCCATCTAAGATATTATTTCAGCAATTGTCTTATTTCATATACTTGAACTAACTCTTTAAGGTATTCCCTACTCCAGGGTACAAGTGTAGAATGCTATTAAGTACAATACTGCAGTCATACTACGGATACCTCAATATATTTCAGTTTCTGTTGACTTCGGTTCTCCTCATACATCAATTGCAGTTCATAAGAACAGAACTTCTGTCATCATTGTTGCAATAGCTGTTTCAGCTGTGGTAGCTACTACGGCTGCTGTCGCTTTTGCTACTTCAGTTTCTGCAGCACAGACTCTCAATACTTGTTTTTCTGTGGCTGCCCAAGTTCTGAACATCCGGGATCAATTAAATGGACAATTTAAAACTGGGTTTATGATTCTTGATCAGCGAATTGTTCCTGTGCAGGAACGACTTGGAATCGTTGGACAATTAATGACATTGTGATGTATTCATTCTATTGTATTCGTTCTATTGTGGGACTTTGTGTAATTGATGTTTTGCAGCAAAAATGTCTAGACAGCTGTCATATATATTAAGAATCACTGGACTTATGAGTTAAATTTTTATTGCTAACTTGTGAGTTTAATAACCTAACCCAATCCTTATTGCTAAAGTGCATATCCCGACTATAGCATCTTCGATAAGAACTCTTGGTCTGATGTGCATTAATGTTTTGATAATCTCAGATGCACCAACAACTGCAAGCACAGCTAATTAAAGCAAGCCATGTCAGCTATGGGTGACCGATCCTCCCCCCATGTATGGCTTAAAAGGCTGGATCAGTAGTCAGAGATGGGTAAGATCCATGGAAGCACATATCAACCTAAGACAGGGTTCTGACGCTTGGAGGTCAGAATTCCAATGACGAGTAAGAGTGTAATTTGCCATGGACAACCTAAGACAGACATGATTCTGAGCCATTTAAAATAAAAGAAAAGGGGGATATGTCAGGGGCGAAAGCCTTTGGAGTCCTTTGGAGGCACACCCTGGCTTAGTCTTAGATGGTACCTGACAGCCTACCAAGAGGGGCTTGGCTTAATGAGTTTCAGGAGGTGATCTCGATTGGCTATTATGCACATGTTCTGACCATTAGCCCTCTCATTGGCCAGGAAGATCTATATATTCTGCCTCCTTCCCAGCAATAAGGAACACACATTCATAAACCCACAAGTGGTGTGTGTGTGTATTTGTGTGATCACTGCCCTCCGTGGGTGATGGGTAGAGATAGAAAATAGAATGGTGATTATCAGAGGCTGGGACTAGCAAGGTGAAGAAGAGCCAAAGGAAAGGTAGGACTCCTTACAATGCAAACTTCCAGACACAAAACAGCCTTGGTATTCATGATTTCCCAAGTGCCTGATAACACCTACATATAATGAGAGGAAAAGATGATGGCACCGCAACAAGACAGAGACTAATTGTGAGGGGGAAGAGATATGGGACAAGGTGAGAGGGGGAGGGAATCATAAAGGCTTATGGTCTATAATTATGGAAAATATCAATAAAAAGTTACATAAAGAAAGGTGAGGAACAGATGGGCAAAAGCTGATCAATGAGTACTAAATTACAGTGACATAGGAACAAGAAGTTCTAATGTATTATTGCACAGTGGGTAAATATAGGTAACAATTGTGTACTACACATTTCAAAAAGCTGACAGAAAGGATGATGAAAGTTTTCACCAGAAAGAATTGATAAACTTTTGAGAAAACAAATGTTTAGCATGGGTTAAGCATCATATTGCATGTACATATGTTAAATATTATAATGTACCCCTGTTACTGTAAACATTCTAATATTTTTCATCTTAGCTAGAAAAATTAAGGTCTTTAAAAATTAAGGTCTTTTAAAAGCCCTATGGGCTTTAACACAGAATAGGAGAAGATATATATTCATAATGAATGTTTATGTATCAATAAAAAATTTAAAAGTTTTTCATTAATGGATATCCATAACAGGCATGCAAAAGATGCCCCTCAGCATCATTATTCATCAGAGAAATGTAGTCAGGAAGAGATATAACTACTCTTCCCTCTCCTACACCATGTTAGAATGGTTAAAACTTAAAGTACTTGTAATACAAATGGCATTCCAGATATGAATCAACTTACATTCACGCATTGCATGCAGGTGTTAAGACCACCGTGAAATTTACTCTAGGCAGTTTTATATCCATGTAAACATCTGTAAAGTTATACATATGAGATATATGTGATTTATTCCTTTTGCCATATACAAGTTACATATTAATAAACTAGAAGAGAAGATCTATGGTAAAACAGAAAAAATTCACAGAAAATGTGTGTGATCATGTGAAATGATACTACTAGTTTTGCATGTGTGGGAGCACTGTTGGAATTGTTTCTGTTTAACAGTCTGTATTTTTAGAAATGCATCCCAAACTTCGGAGAAATAAAGTGAAATGTGTGGAATTTACTGAAAATAATCCAGTATGGTGGGAGGGGAAGATGAGAGTACACATGAAATGAGATTAACGCTGTGCTGATAATAATTAAACTTTCATGGTGAGTAAAAGTGGTTTCATCATATTCTTTATTTTCCATTTGATGGAAACATCCCATAGTTTAAAAAGACAAAAATCATCCTCTCTTTCTTTGAAGGAAACACATGTATTATAGTCATAAAGAGCCCCCACCAATTAGCATTGTGTTACAGAAAAGTTGCCTCCCAACTCTGAACTTCAGTTATCCTGCTTTAAAAATGAAAAACTTATAGAACTTACTTCAAAGAACCTAGAAGGATCACATAAGATTCTACTGTTAAGCTAGCTAGCATAGTATCTACCTAGCAGATAGCAGATGCTCAATGCTGGCTACTGGCTAGTTGCATCTCTGTCTCTCTATGTCTCTCTCTGTCCCTCCAAGGTAGTCCCCAATTCTTCAATCAGTATAGATGACATTTGCTTTTGTAATTTATTTTGTTGTGACATTTTCATACATATATTGCATTTTGATCATATGTAACTCACATTACCCTCCCATATCCCCCTCAATCTTACTGTACTCTTTCTCATCACTTAGCAGTAGCTATGCCCCAAAAGAGAATGACAACCTCTCCTCCAAAAACCTTTAATTGGCTTTAGCTCATCAGAGAGGGGAGTGAACTCCCAAGCCCCTCTCTTATCCATAACAATGTTGAGTGTCCCCATCATGTGTAGGTCATGTGCACATAACTACAACTGCTGTGAATTCATGTGTGCAGTGGCCTTGTCATGTTCTGGGGAGAGTTCTGCTTAGTTCTCCCCATCCATCAGCTCTTACATTCTTTCTATCCCATCTTCCAACAATATTCCCCGAGTCCTGGAGAGGATGATGTATATGTCCCATGTAGGGCCAAGCACTAATCATTGTAAAATACAGAACAATGTGTGCCCCCACCTGAGGGTATTCTAAGATGTGGAGTGGCATAGGAGACAACAAGTAACAATGGGATACTGAGACTCTGATGGAGTGAGGGTTGATGTCTGATATCCCACAGACACTGGATAAAGTAGGTCCCTAAGGTGCACCTACTAGGTGAGGGAGTCAGAGGCTAAACTGTATAAACTTCTGTTTGATTTCCTATGTTTGCAGGTGGAGATGCCCAGAGTAGTGGTCCCTGTGACCCTTCTCTCTCCCCTTTCCTTCCTTGTCATCAGAGCCATGTTAACTCAGACTCAAAGCACCCAAAGCTCCTTCTTCATATCTAAGATTTCTTCTGGTTATCACTAGAGTGATGGACAGCAGCTATGATTTGTGGCATAATAATAAATATGATTAGCTTTAACTTTCTCTGTAACTAACTAGCTCTGCAAATTACCTAGCCTTTCTGAACTCCACTTTACACTTATGAAAAATAGGGATGGTGAGAAGGGTGGTTGTTAGGAATAAATTGGGAATATACATGTTATATTCTTAACACAATGCTAGGGCATAGAGTATGTAGTAAATTAGAACCATTTGATGCTGCTACAGTAGAGTCTGTAGACAAAACACTAACATTTATTTTTAGCATACTACACTCCTTTCCACACACATCAGTATTTCAGTCTCTAGTTATTCCCAGTACCCACTAAGGCCCCTCAGTGTCTGCCCACTTACAGTACAACTTCCTGGTCTAGCTCCATGCCCTTTTTCCAAATTTTCTTTATCCCACTGCATTAACTCTTTTGTCCACAAGATGGCTCCAGAGCATGGAACAAGCCTGTGATATCTCAAACTTCCCAAGAGTTCCAAGGAGGGCTTCCAGGAATAGCAAACAGGACTTCTGGGAGGATAGTTGGAGAATATTGTTCAGCACCTACACCAAACCACACTGCATGGTTCGTCTAGTTCATAAGTCAGTTTGCAGCCCAGCCCATATTTTTCATGCATGTTGCTTCTATCCTCCCTCATGCCTTTACTTTTTAGCACTTGAATCTCAAGGGAAAGTATCCCCAAAACATGCTTTCAAAAGATTCTCTAAATCCTCTCAAACCTCCTAAATGCCTTTTGCTGAAGCATAGCTACATTACCTGCACTTCTAACCATCTATCTCTCTGTTTCCCCCAAACTGCTCACTGCTCGAGGAGTCTTCTATGAGGCTGACAAGGGTAGAAAAGAAGATTAGTTAACCATAGTTGGCTGGTGTCATAATCAGCCACATGCTGCTGGGATGAATCTCCAAACCAGGCATGATTTGGGGAGGAAAATATTTATTGAGGTAACAGACCCAGGGGAAGTTGAGAAAAAATGGCTGGCCCCCTTTCACAGATCCAAGCAAGAGACAGACAGAAGCCCACCAACAGCACCACAAGCAAGCACACTCCAAACTCACAAAAGGAACTCCAGGCTTGAGCTCAGACTGCTTTTTGCATATGTATAGCTAAAATTCCAGACCCACCCCAGAAATACCTTAGGGCTGAACCCTAGGATCTGGCCAAGGTGGCACACTTCCTCTAGCCAGAACTGGCTGGAAACAATTTACAATTTTAATAAACCTTTAATTCTTTTGAGGGACATCTATTCAAAGCTACCACAGCTGGATTTGCAAGTTGACTTGTCTCTGTCCTTCTCAAAATTATAGAATGAGCATTTTGTCTGATATATGACAACATTATTGGAGTTAATTATTCCCATGTGAGCCATGTCACTAATGAGTTTCCAAAATGAGAGCACTTGTAAGGTCCAATATTCCCCAAGACAAACCACCAGAGACTCAAGTCAGAGCAAAAGCAAGGGTCATTTTATTCAAACAGGTTCAAACCCGGACCACAGTCAACCAGTTACTTAGAGAACTGGGACCAGTGGCCCAGAATGCAGATACTCAAACATTTCTATAGGCCAGTGTAAACAACTTTGGGGAATTTCCAATCCAAGGGTTAGGGTCTGTATAAGCAGGTTACAAAAGCCAGATAAGTGAAACTAGGACCAAGGCCAGAATAGATGTCTGGTATTTAGCTATTCTTATCCCTCCATATTCCTATGGCATAAGCATTTTACAGAAGCTGAAATAGCTGTTAATTACTTAATTCTTCCTTTCCAGACAGTTGCTCATCTCAGGGCCTTATGACACCCAGAGACTCAAGTGAGCAGTTTTAAAACAAACCTTTAGCTATTTCTTTTTAAAAATAAGTGTTTTAGCCATTTTCTACTTTACAAAAGAAACACAAATGTCACAGGCACACTTTACACTTCACAAACTCTGAGAAAAAGGTTTTTCGTACACTTCAGTTTCCATAACTGAAAAAGGAGGTCATCACAGTTCCGATTACATGATGTTATGATGAAAAATAGTCATTCCTTGCATAGCACTTATAACAGTACCTTGCACATAGCAAGTACATATCTTTTATGCAGATAATGGCAATGCTAGAATTATCTTATTATTAGCAGTCTTTGGTTATACTAAGGCCCTCCAGATAGTGTTTTAGAATGCTCTTTGTCATAGTCAGCCACACGCCACTGGAATGAATCTTCAAACAGGCACAATTTGGGGTTGGAAAATATTTATTGAAACTACAGAATGAGGGGAAGTTCCATAACAGTGAAAGAGGCTGGCCCTCTTTCACAAGTTTGAGCAGAGAGAAAAACCCATCACCTACACCACACACACAATAGCAAAGAGGCAGAAGGGCCAAGGAGAGAATTTCTTCCCCTATATATAGCCTTAGGGCAAGGTCTTGCAACCCTATTCCAGACTAAATGGCTTCCTTAGTCTCTGGAATTTCCTTCCTGCATTGCACACACAGGAAAGGATGTTTACTTCCAGCTTCTTTGAGCTTCTTTACATCCTGCCCCTTGCTGAGAGGCTTCCTTCCTGTAAACATCCTCAGAGACCCACCCAAGATAATTAAAAGGATCCAAGTTGACAAAAAAACCTAACCATCATATTCTTCCTAAGATTTGCTCATACAATGTATCTAATTAAGGATAATAACAATATCAACAATAATAAAACAATTCTCTTCCTTGTCTGGCTCTTTGAGGTAGTTTAAATGTATATTCCCCAATAGACTCAGATGTTTTATTAATGCTTGTCTCCAGCTGCCTGACTGGAGGAGGTGACACTGGGGTTGGATCCTAGAGTCCAAACATAAGGGGTCACTGGGGATGAATTTGATTTCTAGCCCAAAGGTATGTAGAGAATTTTGTTTGGTCTCTGCCTGGGCCCCTGCAGCTTGCTTGATTTTGGTGTGTGCTGGGTGGTGGTGGTTTCTCTCCACTTAGATCTATGAAAGGAGGTCATCTCTTCCCTCATTATGTAACTTCCCTTGTATCTGTAAGCCTGAAATAAATTTCATTCCTTCCATAAACTGTGTGTTTGAAAGTTCATACCAATCATATGAAGCTGACTACAACAATCTTAGTCCCTTCAGTCTCCCAGGTATTCTTCCTTCAGGAGGATTTACTCTTAGTTAAAAAAAAACTCAGTGAGCAGCAAAGTGACTGATAATGAAAGAGAAGAGGGGTGTGTGCATGAAAGAGGCTATATCTAGGCTACTGGAAGACCAGTCTTTTTTGTTTCAGTGAAGTGTCACAATGAATTTTTAGCACAGCAAAAAATCTAAGGTCTTTTCTATCTTATCTCTCTTCTCAGGAAAGCTCCATGGACCCCCTCCATTTGAGTGGGAGGTGTCTCTAGTGGGAGCTCAAACCTAGATACATAACCTAGATACAAAAACTGATTGGTTAGCAATAGGCCAATCAGATGTCTCACTGACTTACCCAAAGGACAGTATTCTTTTTCCACATGACATCCTAGAAGAAGGACTTACATTTTCCAGGTAAGGCTCAGGATTCTTTTCCACATAACCTTTCCCTCTCATAATGGGGGCCCTCTGATACCTGTTTTTCTTCTTCTTGTTTGGCTGTGCAGCACAGATTTATTAAAATATATCCCATATATTCTTCCCACACTGGTGGCTGGAGAACTCTGTAACTCCCCATGTTCCCTTAAATAAAGTCTCCCACTATACCTTAATATCTGTTTGTCTATGATTTTAATTCTTAAATTTGTAGGCAAGAATTTGGGTACTCCTTAAATTTTTGAGTGCATTGAAATTTTTGCTGAGCATTATCTAAATTCTAATCCTCAACTCACCACATTACACTCCCTCCTTACCAGGAGCTCAAGCCACCACTGTATTTTGCAGCAGCATGCTAGGGTGGCCAAAGTACATCATCTCACTCCACTCTGGGTCATTATACACTGATTTCTGTGAATTGCTGATTCTTATTTCCAGGAAGGTGAGAAAAGTAAAAAGTTTAAAGTTTTAAATTGAAAGCTTTCATTTTATAGAAAACAGTATTTCAACTAAGATAGAGGAAGGGACTTTCTAATAGTTACAAAATTGACCTATCAGTTTTTTTTAAAGTCTCTAGGATACTGGTTTACAGGAACCATGATTTCTAATTGATTACCATTTCTGTCTAAATAGCATCTTTACTAGATTAAGAGAAGGAAAGAGAAGAAAGTACAGAGAGCTCTTGCCACATGGAAAGCAGGAGGGGTTAGGAAGTCAAAGACCTGATTTTCTGCAGAACCCACTGTCAAGGTGATCCTGTGGTGGTCTGAATGTAAAAAGCCCCTCATAGTCTCATGTATTTGGAATAGTTGGTTCCCAGCTAGTGGCAATTTGAGAAAGTTGTAGGGACCTTTGTGAGGTCCCAAATACCAGCTGGGTGACAAATTGTGATCACAGTTCTAACATTATCTTCTCATTGCTGGAACAAAACACCAAACAGGAACAGATTCTGGATGTAAAGGGTTTATGTCCTCTTACAGTTTTAGGAGAAGTTTCATAATGCTGGGGAAAGCATGGCAGGAGCAGACAGCCAAGCATCAGAATTTTCTTATCAGCAGGGAGGGAGTAGTGCAACAATCAGAGATGGGCTAACACCACAAGGCCTGACCCCAGAAACACCCCTTCTCCAGCAAGACTCCACCTCCCAGTGCCTCCACCAACTAGGGATCAAGTATAATCACAAACACATGAGGCTATGCGGGACATTTTACATTCAAACCACCATAATAGTTATATAAGATAGGTTGTCATGCAGGCTTGAAGCAAGGCTGAGCATTTCATAACATACCCCTACCCTCAGTCTTGCTGTCTGTAAACTTTTCTACCTTTCAGGTTCTCTGGGATCTTTTAGTCCATCTCAAGGAAAGAGTTATAGGTTGCTACCAAATTTCCTGGTCCTTGCAACTTCCCAGGAGTTAAGACCTTCCTGCCACTTAACTCTTCACTACCATGCCCTCTGAACATGTGCCCTGCACAATTCTGGACTGAGGGTGGGAGGCTCCCTTATAGTTCCCATTGTCCCTGTGGTCTTTGTGAATAGTACCCTCTAGTGTTTGATTGGTACTACAATCTGACTAGTGTAACCTATGCATCCTGTCTCAGTGCACATGCACAATTTATGTGCTTCATCTGAAATGTCCTGTTTCCTACCTGTACATCTAGTCAAACACTCCCTATCTTGAGGTACTCCATGAAGTTGAGGGGGAATTAGTCAGGTAGCTTTATTGTGAAGTATCCAGTTAAACAGGACCCAAAGAGGAAACCAAAAAAGATGTCACACTGCCTTCCTGCTTCAGCAAAACCAGAATTCAGCATCTTATCCAGCCTATCCAAACAGCTCTTCATCACCCCCTACTCAAGTGTGCTGGCCACTTCCTGAGCCAGGCCACAGAGCACAGACCAATCAGCCATCCCTCAGAATCACCAGAGCCTGAGGGTAAACCCATCACAATAAGATTATATATAGATCCTTGCTAGGTGGCTATGGCCTCTTTTTTTTGCCTTCTCACCTCTCTTAAAATTCCAGGTCCACACTCTGGTAAGCCCCCCTCATCTCAGCCTGCCTGGGATGAGATGAGGGACCCCTACTGACATATGGGCTATCCTCTCCTGCCTTGCACATGTCATGAGATCTCTGCACTTTCTTTCCTTTCCTTCTTTTAAATCTAGGAAAGTCTCTTTAAGTCTTGTCCTCTGCTCTATGGGTTTTAATTCTTTAAATTTATAAGATAAAGATCTGATGACAGCTCAAATTTATTGGTGCATTGGCATATATTGGTGTATAGATGAGGAACCCACTGTCGGGTTCTGAGGCATTGCCCCACTGCCGACCCTGAGCTATGCGGAAGTCTAGCAATGTTATGGGCTTCCCAAAACAAGCCATTGCAGCTAATCACAAACAGTTCCAGTAAGAAGTCACTGTGACCGCCAATGGCAACAGGGTTTGAAAAACTTATACATTGTGCAAAGTGAAACGTGCAGCTGCCTCCTTGTTCTTAGCATATAAGCTCGCCTATTGTCTGCAATAAGCAGACCTTGATAAGACTCCTGTCTTGGTCTCATTTCTCACTCCCGTTCTTTCCCACTCATCCAGGCTTGGGTTCCCCTCACGACCCTCGTTGTCTAGGCCCGAGGGTCAGGCGTGAGGGTGTGGACCTCTCTGGACTACGGCGCTCAACTGGTGGACTGTGCAGTCTCTCAAGAAAATCTGCGGACTTCTGTGACCTGGCTGGGGTCTCTCAAGGTAGGGAAATTCACATCTCAATGGGTCATAACTTAAGCTCACAAGAGTTGTTTATTCAAGGTCTTAAAGAATCATTCAGGGTGCGAGGAAATCGGGTTAAGAAGAAAAATTTAGTTAAGTTTTTTGTTTATCTCCAAGATGTGTGTCCCTGGTTCCCCCAGGAAGGGACTATAAATGAAAAACGTAGGGCCCGTGTGGGCAACTGTCTCTGGGGTTATTATGAGACTTTCAGACCTGAGAAGGTCCCAGTAGAGATTTTTTTCCTACTGGAGTGCACATGTAAAATTAATGAGATTTTACAAGTCAGACACTCTCTTCCAGAGGTGTAAGGGGCCATCAAAACTGGTGAAATATTTTGTGCCTCTCTTTCACAAGAGGGTTCTTCTTCTCTTCCTAGCCCCTGCCCCTCTGTTATTATCCCTATGCCTCTCTCTGACTCTGACACTAAAACCAACCTTACCACATCTTCCATCTATCCTATCCTAACCATTTCCTCCACCGTCTGCTCCCCTTGACCCTCCCCCACCCTTTCCCTCTATAGACCCACTTCAGCCTATCCCTCTGCTCACACCATTAGCGACAGTTATTACTCAGAAATATATCCACCAGCTCACTGAAGAAACCTCTGCACTGTCCTCCCTTTTACAGATTAAAAGGGATAGGGCTCAATTGCTTCAAGCCTTCAGACAATTAGACATGGATCTAATTCCCCCAACCCCAATACCACAGGTAAAATTAAAAAGAACCACAGACAGGGCGGAACTTCATCTTGCCACCTTATGGCTTTTCCAATCACCCACTCTAGAGTCAGAAAAAGTTTGGTCAACGAAGCCCCCACTGCCCCTGATTCAGAGGCAAAGCCCTCAGGCATAGAAGAGGAAGATGAGGAAGGAGAGGGGAATGAAGATGAGATAGAGTCTGAAGCTGATGAGGAACCAGAACAGGCTGCCCTTTCAGGGCGAGAAACAATCACTATACGCCCTCAGGGCTATACCCCCTTCAAGTTTAAACAAATCAAAGAACTTAAGAGTGCCGTTTCAGCATACGGCCCCACTGCCCCCTTCACTCTCTCTCTCTTCTAGAGACCCTCAGTTCCCAGTGGTTGACCAAAAATGATTGAGAAATGCTTGCCAAAGCAGTTCTCAGTCAGGGACAATACTTTTCCTGGAAGTCTGACTACACAGAAAGATGTCAGGACTTGGGTAAGAAAAATGCTCTGAAAAATGCCACTGCCCGGTGGACCCTCCCACGGCTTTTGGGCCAGCCTTTGTTTAATTCCAATGAGGCTCAAGCCAATTTCTCTCCAGGTCTCATTATTCAGGTCCAACATGCGGCTTTACAAGCTTGGAAGTGCATTCCGACCGCCAGTTCGCTGCTTTCTTCCATCACTAAAGTCAGGCAGGGTCACCAAGAACCTTACAATGAATTTGTCAGATGCCTGATAGAGGCGACGGAAGGGGTCCTTGGTAAAGAGGAAACCAAAAGTGAAATAATCAAACATCTTGCTTTTGAAAACGCCAATTCAGCCTGCCGAGCTGCTTTGTGTCCGCACAGGCGTAATAAAACACTTTCCGAGTACATCAAACTTTGTGCAGAGTAGACACTGGTTCACGCAGTATTGGCCTTGCCATCGGCGCTGCCCTCAAAACGTTTCAAGGTAATAAAGGAGGGGGCTGCTTTTCATTCCAAAAACCCAGCCATTTTGCTTGAGACTGCCCACTCTGTGGGCGCCCTTCAGCCCTCGGATCCCACTCGCCCCCCCCCCAGGTGCCACAGGACAAGCACTCCCCCTTCTCTGCCCTAAATGTAAGAAGGGATGACACTGGGTTTTGGAATGCCATTCTAAATTTGATATACAAGGCAACCCACTTCCCATATCTCACAACTTGGGAAACTTCAGGAGGGGCCAGCGCCAGGGCCCCTTCCCTCAGAGACAGTTCCCTGGTACAATCAGGTTTGTCCCTCCACAACAGTCCCCTATCACTCTGACAGATCCATCTCCAGTCTTGTATGAGCCACTCCAGGAAGTGCAGGACATGACCTCCGTTCCAACACCAGAACAATATTAAACCCTTCAGAGGGTCCTCAATTAATTCCCACCAGAGTTTTTGGGCTACTCCCTCCTGATTCCTTTGGCCTCATTATTGGGCGTGGCAGCACAGCTTTACATGGCCTGGAAGTGATCCCCGGGGTGATTGACAATGACTATGAAGAGGAGATTCATTTGATTGCAGCCTCCAAAAATCGGCCGCTTCTTGTAACCCCTGGCCAGCAGCTGGCACATCTAGTCATCCTTCCTCTTAACAGTAGTCTCCCATCTCACCCACAGTCTCAGGGAAAGGGATGTTTTGGATCCTCTGATGTCTATTGGTCACAAGCTATAACTTCTGAATGACCTATTCTAAAATTATTCTTGGATAATAAGCCCTTTAAAGGCATTCTAGATACTGGAGCAGATGCTACTATAATTAGTCAAAAGCATTGGCCTGCTTCTTGGCCTTGCAGCCCTTCTCTTACCCATTTGAAGGGCATTGGTCAAACTTCCAACCCCTTACAAAGCTCTAGAATTTTGACATGGAAAGATGAGGAGGCAAACACCGGTACAGTCCACCCTTATGTGGTCCCAGGACTACCTGTTAATCTGTGGGGAAGAGATATCCTGTCACAAATGAAAATTATTATGTGTGGACCTAATAGGATTGTCACCTCACAAATGCTCAAACAGGGCTTCCTACCAGGCCAGGGATTAGGAAAAGAGCTACAAGGAAACCCTTCACATTAAAAGTTTCTCCCAATCAAAATAGGCACGGGCTGGGATTTGGCTCCCAGTCTCCTATCCCTTAAGGGTCATTGGTCATGCTGCTCTCCATTCTGACAGGATTACTTGGAAACAAGCTGCACCTGTGTGGATTGACCAATGGCCCCTCACAGCAGAAAAGCTACAAGCTGCTACAGAGTTAGTGCAGGAACAGTTAGCAGCTGGATACCTGGGACCTATTAATTCTCCTTGGAACACTCCCATCTTTGTTATAAAAAAGATAACTGGAAAATGGAGGCTCTTACAGGATTTAAGAGAGATAAATAAGGTCATGGTCCCTATGGGAGCACTCCAACCTGGTCTTCCCTCCCCTTCAGCTATACCCTAGGGATTTTACAAAATAGTCATTGATATCAAAGATTGCTTCTGATCCCCTTCCATCCTTCTGATAGAAGCCACTTTGCATTTAGTCTCCCAGTCATAAACTTTAAGGGACCCATGCATAGGTACCAGTGGCAGGTCCTGCCACAATGAATGGCTAATAGTCCAACCTTGTGTCAAAAATATGTGACTCAGATTATTGACCCATTCCATGATTTGTACCCTAACTTATATCTCGTCCACTACATGGATGATATCTTGCTTGCTGGCCCCTAAACCTCAGTCCTGCTTATGTTCTCCCAAAGATTGATGGCTGCCCTTACATGTTGTGGCCTTCAAATAGCCCCTGATAAGATACAATTGGAACCCCCCTTATAATTTTTTAGGTTTTCAACTCTTTCCTAAAAAGATTCAGTCATAGAAAATCTAGATTTGCACTAGTCACCTTAAAACTTTGAATGATTTCCAGAAACTTTTAGGGGATATTAATTGGTTATGCCCCTATCTTAAACTGACCACTGGAGACCTTTAGCCTCTTTTTGAAATATTGAAGGGAGACTCTAACCCTACAGAGGCCCAACAGGCACTTTCCCTGGTCAAGCAAGCTATAGCAGCTCAACACATTTCATATCTGGACTACCAAAATCCTCTTTCATTCATTATTTGCCCTACCTCATACTCCCCCACAGGAGTTGTGTGGCAGGATGGCCCCTTTATTGGATTCATCTCACGGCCACCCCCCTAAAGTTCTTTTCCCCTACACCCATCAGGTAGGAAAGCTTATTCAATTGGGTAGAGAGTACAGTAGAAAGATGTTTGGCAAAGACCATGACAAAATAAAACCCCTTATACACCCAGTCAGATCAATTAGCTCATACAAAATGATGATCTTTGGGCTGTGGCTTGTGTAAATCTCTCTAGTGTCATAGATAACCATTACCCTGCTGATAAGTTGATACACTTCTCCAAAAAAATGCCTTCTTGTTCCAAAATTAACCAGCCCTCACCCCCTGTCCAGCGCTCACTTGATCTTTACTGATGGCTCTTCAAATGGGCAAGCTGCTCTAGTGACCAACTCTGAAACAAGATCCTTTTCTACCCCCTATGACTCTGCACAGCTTGTTTAACTTTGTGCTGTTCTTAGCATTTTTTCCCTCTATCCTGACCAAAAATTTAACCTCTACACTGATCGTGCTTACATAGCACAATCTGTTCCCCTCCTTGAAACTGTTTCTCATATCAAACCCACAACCAATGCCTCCCCATTGTTTTCTCAAATTCAGGCTTTCATACAAAAGAGACAATCCCCATTTTTTATAGGACATGTGCGGGCGCACATGGACCTCCCTGAGCCCATCACGGAGGGCAATCAGCAAGCCAATCAGGATATGTGCCTGACTCTATCTCTAAGCCAAGACCCTATTGCTCAAGCACAGCAAGCCCACAAACTTCATCACTTAAATTCCCACACCCTCCAGCTCATGTTTAAAATCACTAGGGAACAGGCATGACAGATTGTTAAACAGTGTCAACACTGTGTCACCTTTTTGCCTGTACCCCATCTCAGAGTTAATCCTAGAGGCCTGACCCCGGGAGAATTGTGGCAGATGGACGTTACTCATTACCCTCCATTTGGAAAAATGAAATATATTCATGACACTTTTAGTGGATTCATACATGCAAGCTTACATACTCAAAAGATGTGATTGCTCATGTCCTGGAGGGGCCAGCTGTTTTGGGCAAGCCACAGACTATTAAAACATATAATGGACCTGGTTACATGGGAAAAAACTTTTAGGCCTTCTGCAAACAATTACAGATCAAACATGTTACTGGTATTCCTTACAACCCTCAAGGGCAAGGTATAGTTGAGAGGGCTCACCAAACACTCAAAAAACACACTGAATAAACTAAAAACAGTAATTTTTTCCCACTAAGGGATCCTATAAGAATATTTTACATCATGCCCTCTTTATAATCAACTTCTTGACTTTGGACCTAAATGGCAAAGCTGCCGCTGATCTCTTATGGCATCCACAATCTTCTGATGGCTATGCACAGGTCATGTGGAAAGATCCCCTCACTTCTGTTTGAAAAGGACCAGATCCAGTCCTGATTTGGGGCTGAGAATCAGCCTGCATATTTGACATGAAAGAAAATGGCCCTCATTGGCTCCCATCAAGGCTCATAAGACAGGTTGATACCCACACAAATTATTCAGCCCAGAAGGAACAACCCTCTGAGGCATAATATTTTTCTTTTTGCAGATGCTGAACCCTACTTATGGAATCATCATTCTACTCCTGGTCGGTGAGGTGCTTGCTACAGGACACTGGGAGTTTCAAGTCAACTATGATGGTATTCTCCTCAACTGCACACACTATGTTCCTGGCCACAACCAGCAAGTGGTGTTAGTCTTCGACACCTGCAAACCTGCTGTAGGGCTGGGGGCTCTTGAAGGCTCCTGTGGAGGACTTGAGTGGGAGAAAACTTATGCCACTGATCATAAATATCTTTGTTGGCATAATGATCCCCAAATGTCACCCAATTGCAACCTGGAAACAGCCTATTGTAACTCTTGGAGATGTATTGTAGATTACTCTGGATACCTCAATTCGCCTTTGGTTGCTCTCAGGGCTCCATCCAACTTTACTCTAGGAAATTTTAATCCAGTACAATTAACTATTAAGGACCCTCAACACTGTCACTGGGTTTCCCCTGGGTGAAAGGCAAGGATCCATGTAGACAGAAAAGGCAAGGACCATTTTGCCCTCCTTTGTTTTAAGAAAGTTTGGGTTGAGGACCCCACACCCAGCCCAGAGCTACAACAAATTCTCAACGTGGCCAAAACTTCCTCACAAACTGTCAAACAGATGGCGGAATCTCCTCTTCACAAGCTTGGTCTTTTGCTTATTCGCCTTTTAAACTCTACCTATCTTCTCAATAGCTCCTCTACTGACTATGTTATGGGATGTTGGTTTTGTGTTTTATCCTCTTTTAAGATGGACTTTGATGCTGTGGGAATCTTACCCTCGAATTCTTCTGCCCAGACCTCTCTTCTTGCCGCTTGTCCGTCAGTAGCACCTGCTCCCATCGATTTTTCCCCTAGCCTTGATCTTCTCAGTTGTACTACCTCTCTTACTTGTTTCCAAGGCAAAAGCAAAAGCTCCCATGCTGGCCTCAAACCTAAATTCCTTTTTAACTGCTCCACCTTCTATAATATCACTCTCACATCCTCTAAGGTGTGCCCTGTTGATAATGCCTTTTTACTCTGCCCAGATGGCCTGTATGCCATCGGTACAAAAGAAGGCCTAGGCTCCTGCTCCATTGTTTTCTTGTTTCCCCATATAGATATCATCCCTGAGTCCGAGTCTCTCCCTATCACCATGAAAGTTCACTCCAGGGCTAAGAAAACTCCTATCTTCATTCCTCTCCTTGTAGGACTAGGCATTACCAGCGGTATTGGAACCGGTATTGCAGGTCATGGAACCTCCATCTCCCTATAGCATGAATTGAAAGAACAAATGATCTCTGACATTCAGGCTTTGTCACAAACTCTACTGTTAGAGTAAAATTAAAATTAGAATAAAAGTAGAAAATCTGAAGGCAAGAGGGAGCTAATTATTAGTAAAAGGAAATAAAAAAGTAAAATATCTACCCCAGAATGGTATGTTGGTATGTGCCTCTCCCACCTCACCCTGCTCCAATAATCTTGCCTTTGTTTCCCTGTAATCTTGCATCTGTGGTTAAGCACAGTAAATACAGAGAATGGCCTGGCCGATGGGTTCTACAGATATGGAAAGAATGTGCAGATGCTCTGGTTAATGGAAAAGCCTGTAAAGATTCCCTGAATTGTGGTGTATGTTTGTTTTTTCTTTAAAAGATCTGCTGAATTTAGCTCGTGGCTCACTGCCTCTGACCTGCTATGGTTACGCACTGAGCCCTGGGCATGCCTGGTTACATTTAATGAAACCCTTTGCGTGTTGCATAGGACAATTGGTCAGAGTCTTCTTTTGAGTCGGGGGTCCAGGGTCCTAACATCTTTGAGTTCCCACCGAGATCCCATTCGAGTCCCCCACCAACTGAAGATCACCAGCGACCACCCTTCTTAGGTAAGTTTGATTTTTTTGGCACCTTTTGTTTTTCTTTCTCTCTGCTTGTGATCGCATAGCTTCTGGTCTTCTGGTATCTTGCTGTGGGGCGTGAGCCTTCACTCCAGCACAGCGTCTGGTCTTCTGGTGTTTGGCTGCGGCTGTGAGGCATGAGCCCCCAGCACAGCTTCTGGTTTTCTGGTGTTTGGCTGCGGCTGTGAGGCGTGAGCCCCCAGCTCAGCTTCTGGCTTTCTGGTGTTTGGCTGTGGCTGTGAGGCGTGAGCCCCCAGCATAGCTTCTGGTTTTCTGGTGTCTGGCTGTGGCTGTGAGGCATGAGCCCCCAGCATAGCTTCTGGTTTTCTGGTGTCTGGCTGTGGCTGTGAGGTGTGAACCCCCAGCATAGCTTCTGGTTTTCTGGTGTTTGGCTGTGGGACATGAGCCTCCGCCAGCATAGTTTCTGTTTTTTTGTGACTGTTGGCTGTGGGGCGTGAGACCCCACCGACCGTGGCTGGTAGACGTGCCTGGGAGCCACAGGTCAAAGCCTGGAGGACGCTCCAGCGGTGAGACAAGAGGATTGATGGACAATCAATCCGCTGGACGCTGTCTATCTGGGACAGTCAGAGACTGCCATTTATCTTGCTTCAAACAAAATGAAAGGAAAATCAGCACTCTCATCAGTGGAATGTTTATGGCAAACTAAGTGGGGTATATATTCGTCAGTGAGTCTTGTGATCTATTTTTTGTTCTGTTTGTCCTTTTTTGTCTATTTGTCTGAAATGGGACCCTCCTATTGCCAAAATCCCAGAAACAGACATATTTCTCAATGCTTCTTCATAAGCCTGACTGGCCCTCTGGCTTATTGATGAATATAAGGGAAATAACACAAGGAGAATTATATATTCTTCATGATGCTGAGGTCCATGATTATTTGGATAAACTGAGTCAAAAAAATAAGGTTTCTTTTCTCATCCATTGCTCAATGGTTAGAGAAATTGTCTGCTATAAGTACTATATGTTTTCTGCTTGCTTGCTTCCAAAGAGAAAAAGGTCCCTAAAAAGTGTCTTTCTTATAAGTTTGCTAAGGACCGGGTTGTTCAATGGTTAGAGACACTTTTCAATGATTATACTCACTTGGCATCCTTAGAAAGGAAAGAATCTACATCTAAATTCCGGTAAATATAGTCATAATAAGCTTTAGAGGAATGACCACCCAAAGTCAGCTATAAGTACTAAATGATTCTCTAGCCTAAGTTTTTAGAAATAGAGTGCAACTGTTCTTTTGCTTTGTGAAACCATGTAAACTGGCCAAGGCTACCACTGGACTTTGTCACTCCAGTTATAGTTTTTGGCTCAGTGACTTCTAATTCTAGTCCTAGCTAAAGTAGTCAACCCATGAATTAAGAAAAAAGAATATTTAAAACTAGTTCTATCATTAGGCTTGCTATGAATTTCGAGCTGTTCTGAAGAAAATCAGATGATTGAGTTATTAAAAATACCTGATATCAACTTTTATTCTTCCTTCTATGGTTACTTCCCTTTTCAATTCATGTCTCAACAGTGATTCTATAAAATGGGAATAAGAGAAAATTGTCAATGCTAGATATGTATGAGGTGCTAATGAGAAGGAATTTTAATGGAACTTATTGAAGGAATATATAGAATGGTATTTTTAGAAGTTACAAAGTAAGAATATTTTTGAAGAAGAATTTCTGTCAGTATCTTAGAGAAATATAGAAAGGATTGCAGAAGGAACTTGATAGGATTATAGAACATAATGAGTAAGTAATAAGAGAAGGTGATAAGAAAGATGCAAGAAAGCATACTAACTTACAAAAATTGGTGGCTGAACTAACCAAGAGCTTAAACAGCTGCTCTGAGGTCCAACTGGTGTTATTACAAATAAAAAAAGGGAATAGAATTAAAAATTAAGACCAGGGAGAAAAAAACAAAAGGATAAAGATCATCAATATAACAGGTTGCTTAAGGAAGTCCCCTTTCAGGAAAAGGGACATCACCAAGGATTGCTTCCTTGCTATACAGAGGGGGACACGTTCAGAAACTGTCCCAAAGGAAAATGTTGTCAGGCCCTTCCAAGACCTTATTCTAGATGCTAAGGTTTAACTATTATGGTTAAGGTTATTCACCAACAGCTCACAAATACTAAATTGTTCATGGGTTGAGAAATGTACAAAAAGAATTCTTATGGTGCTTACCGAAGCTAACTGTATTTCTTTGTCAATATGTAAATTATTGGACAAAATTGAGTTTTTAAGGTAAAGGTTACTAGCAAGTATTGATTTTCTAAAATAAGGCTCTCACATCTAGGAACATGGTGAATTTTAAGAAATGGTTTCTATTTGTTTGTGCTGGTGCTACCAAATGGTCATCATGGGACTTATATAACTTTAAGGTTTGATTTCAGCCATTGTGGCTTCTGTCCTCCTATTGGGTAAATAGGTTAAAGGAACTTAAGTTAAGCTTTTATAAAATTCCTGTCATGGATAAAACATGAAAATTGTCTTATGTTTATAAGAATCTCTACTATATATCAGGTTAATTAATGCCTAATGTTAAGCTAACAACATTGGTTATCACATGTTTTCTTTTTCAAAACCAGGTTGATATTGGAACTCAGCTGTTCTAATTCAACAATGTCCAGACTCTGCCTTGTTGTGAGTAATCACAGGGTCTCTATCTAGGATATTGTTTCAACAATTGTCTTGTTTTGTGTACTTGAACTAGCTCTTTGAGACATGTTCCCTGTACCAGGATACAAGTTCAGACATCTGAGGACAATTTGAGTATCTAAACCCTCCTGGATAATTGGTATGTTTTCAGCCATGGATGCTGTCTTGCTGGATGGTTCTTAAACTTCCAGGTTAGATCTCTATATTTAAATGTTTTGCCTGAGCCACAATTTATAATTCTTAGTTCAATTTTCATAGCTTCTTGGAAATGAAAAAATATAGAAAAAGTTTTTCTCCCTTCTCTATAATGCAAATTCAGCCCCAGTGGCTGAGGAAAGAGACAGCCTAAAAGCAATCAAACTGGTTTGAGGACCCCTTTGGGGTGTCTTCGCCTCAGAGGCTGGAAGCTGGATGGAGCTGAGCGACTTAACCCCCCTCAGGCAGCTTTTGGGTCTTAATGGCTGAGAACAAAAGATTTGCCATGGAACCAAGGGTGCTAACTGTTTTTTTATTTCAAAAGGGTCAGAAACTATCTTTGCTTTTTATTGGAATGATTCTAAAATACAGGCTAATAAAATAATTTTCTCTTCCAACCAAACAGCAAGAGGTATGTCTGGATACCTCCATAAGGTGTGGCTGAGGCCACGCTCAGCTGGTCACTGAGGCCAGCCAGGCTGCAGGGGGGATGAAATTAAAGACAATGGCCTTCTCTGCCCTGCAGAGATGCTCAAATAAATGAGAACTTTTAAGTTACTGATAAATATATTTAAATACAAAAAAGCCTTAAGGATAAATTAAAATTAATATAATTTTCTCATCAATTGTGAAGCCTTTCTATGGAACCATTTGTTCACAGTGAATTAAGCCTTGTAACATGTGGTATTTTCACAGAGCTGAGACAGGAGGATGACAAATTGCTTAATTGACTGACAAAATTTCCTCCTTCTGGGTTGTTCGAAGGCAGTTTCTTGATTCTACCATGTTTGGATTTTAACTATGATACAGATTTCTGTCTCCTCAGGTTAACCTTGATTAGTTTTGAAAATTCTATCAATGGGTGAATTGTTTTATATATATATATATATAAATATTCAAAAGTTTCAAGGTAACATTCTAAAATATAGTAAATATGAATGTAGCTTGTCTCAGAGATCATTATGTTTTGCCTATACTGTTGCAAAATGTATAACATAAAATTATTAGCAGGGGATACCTTATATCCATAGATTATAAACTCTATAAATATGTGCTAATAAGTATTATATGGTTTGTCAGTTTCTTAAAATTATGTTCATAGAGGTGTTACATAAAAGAAATGCCTAGTTCTTTTAATACCAACACACACACACACACACACACACACACACACACACACACACATACACATATACTTTCTACTTTTAGATAAAGGTTAAGTCAGATTGGTATGATTTTTCTAAATTCTATAAAGAATAAAACACTAAATGTCTAGGACAATTTGTGTTGGATATGTCGATATCTATCCTACAGGGTTAATACAAATTCCTCTCTGAGTGTGTTAACCACCTATATAAAAGCCAAATCCAACTGGCATCATGGAACAAAATGGGCTAATATTTTGGCCTCTGTTCCCAGGTCACAAAGGCCACAGGAGATGAAAGGGGCATACTGGAGTGTTTTTGCACCAAATTTCTGGATGTTACCTCTCCTTCTGAACAAGCAGGATATGGAAGCCCAGAAACAAATCAGTGTACCGCACGTAATGGAGAGTCCATTTGGGACCAATTGTCCCCCCGCAGACTCCCAGCAAGGGAGAAAACCAGGGTCAGCACGACCTGGACTCTGCCTCACTGACAGCAATAATGCTGAGGAAGCCAGACCCCAATTCCTCCTTGGAGAGCCATCGTGACACCCAAAAGGACATACTTGTTAAATCTTGGCTTTATATCAGGTCTTAAACACTCAGAGAGAAATTTATAACCAAGAATATATATATAATAAGTCTAATCCTATGACTAAATGTCATAAGCCTCCAACCATCAAAATGGTTTCTAACAGGATGGGATCTAAAATAATTATGTGCTAGACAGCTCCCACCGACACTAAAGGAGTTTTATGACATCAATCTCTGTCCCTGCCTTACCCCAGGAAGAATTGAAGAATATATTTTAAAATTTCCTTAAATATAGGGAAGACAAGATAAACACCTTAGCATGCTCAACTTGGTTACAGATTTGGATGCAGGCGGACTGTTGTCTGGCATGTTTGTTCCTTCCATTGGAGATGATACTGTTAGGAGAATCTGCTGAATTCTGAATTCTAATAGTGAGAAGAATCACGGGGCTCTAAATGCCCTCATACCTACCCTAGGTGATGCTTGTGCTTGTGTTGTTATTAAGATTGAATACTATAATTTCTCTCCTTGATAACTCTGTTAATATATGTCATATGGTTTGCAAGCCATGCAGGAACTGTCTCAGACCATATCAGATGCTGCGATGCCATTCGATAAGCAGTTCTGGGGATAGTTCTCGAGTTTCCACGGTCGACAGCAACCCGACACTGAACCACTCTCCACTGGAAACCCTATGTGGAACACTCCCCACTTCTGGGGGGAGCTACCCCACCTCCTGCCTCACAATGTGAGACAGGACAAAATCTTGGCAATGTGATATATGGCTAAGGGGTCCCTCTCTCTTGGGCCTTAGTTAGGGTCCCTCCCCTCACTGAGGGATACCCCCAGCTGCAATAACTTCGTGTTCTATCCAGCAGGAAATAGACGAGAGTGAGACTTCTTCGTCCCCATTCCCAACAGCAGTTGGGGTGCCCTCAAGAGAGGGGGAATATATGAAAGTCTAGGAGTGAGACCCCACACAAGAATGCCAAGCTCCTCTTTTGACCCCTCCCCAGTCAGAGCTTGCCATATGCCACTATTAAGTTTGCCTTGCTTCTTAGTAGGCCCCCTAATTGTTCTATTGCTAATTCTGACAATAGTCCCCTTAGTTATCCTGTTTCTAATTCTAACAGTAGGCAACAGTATACCACCATAAAGGAGGCGGAAAATGGTCTCTAGGATTAGAGATGGCCCATAGAAAGGGGGGATGTTAGAATAAAATTAAAATTAAAATAAAAGTAGAAAATCTCAAGGCAAGAGGGAGCTAATTGTTAGTAAAAGGAAATAGAAAGTAAAATGTCTACCCCAGAATGGTATGTTGGTATGCACCTCTCCCACCTCACCCTGCTCCTATAATCTTGCCTTTGTTTCCCTGTAATCTTGCATCTGTGTATAAACACGATAAATACTGAGAATGGCCTGGCCGATGGGTTCTACAGATATGAAAAGAATGTGCAGATGCTCTGGTTAATGGAAAAGCCTGTAAAGATTCCCTGAATTGTGGTGTATGTTTGTTTTTTCTTTAAAAGATCTGCTGAACTTAGCTCGTGGCTCACTGCCTCTGACCTGCTATGGTTACGCACTGAGCCCTGGGCATGCCTGGTTACTTTTAATAAAACCCTTTGCGTGTTGCATAGGACAATTGGTCAGAGTCTTCTTTTGACTCGGGGGTCCAGGGTCCTAACACTACTAGTGGTGCAGGATCAGGTTAACTCTTTAGTTGAAGTGGTACTGCAAAACAGGCGGGGGCTTGATCTCCTTACTGCTGAAAATGGTGGTCTTTATATGTTCTTGAATGAAAAATGTTGCTTTTATGTTAATCAAAGTGGAGTTGTTAAAACCAAAATTGAATAATTACAGAGAGATCTGGAATAAGGAAAACTACAATTTCAGGACAACAGCGTCTCTTGGTGGGGTTTACAAGGTATTATGCCCTACCTCCTCCCTCTTCTGGGACCTCTTTCAGCCCTTCTTCTAATAGCTATGACTGAGCCCTGTATTTTCAGCTGCATAGTAACCTTTGTACGACAACAAGTGGATGTGGTGGCCTCTAGATCCATACAGGTCCATTACCATAGATTGGCCGAGGCTGAAGCCATTGAGAGCAAAAAACCTATGGGAACCTTCCCCTGAGTTCCGGGGGCATAGGCCTAAGCGCTCTGGGCACCTACCACATGGGGTGCACCGATGAGTGTAAAAAGGCAGCTAAATGCTTGCTTCTGGGACCTTTTGTGATACCATGTCCGACTGCATAAGGGTTTCTTCCTAATAGAAGAACACTTCCCTTCCCCTAGCAAAAGCGGCAAATGTAAATTTACCAACAAGAGGGGGTCTGGACTTCTGCACCCCCCAAGAGTAGGTTGAAAGCCCACAAAAACAACATATGCTCTCAAACAAAAAAAAAAAAAGGAGGACCTGTCGGGGTCTGAGGCACTGCCCAAGTGCCGACCCTGAGCTATGCGTAAGTCTAGCAATGTTATGGGCTTCCCGAAACAAGCCATTGCAGCAAGTTACAAACAGTTCCAGTAAGAGGTCACTATGACTGCCAATGGCAACAGGGTTTGAAAAACTTATACGTTGTGCAAAGTGAAACGTGCAGCTGCCTCCTTGTTCTTAGCATACAAACTCGCCTATTGCCTGCAATAAACAGACCTTGATCATACTCCTGTCTTGGTCTCATTTCTCGCTCCCGTTCTTTCCCACTCATCCAAGCTTGGGTTCCCCTCGTGACCCTCATTGTCTAGGCCGATGGGTCGGGTCACCCACAAGTCTCTTATTACAAAGTTTCTGCTGGTCTCTGTGAGTACCTGACATGTACAAAGCACTAGCTTTAAGTTATATCTTTGTAGTTGTTTTGTTGAAATTCCCCATGATAAACAGACAAAACCATAACAGCAAGACGAGAGTGGAGTTTCATTTCTTATTATTAAGAATTTAGGAATTTACTCTGGCCTGCCAACCATAGATGAAGCATTGGCCCCGAACACCAGTTGACAAGGGGTTTTATAGCTGGGTCCAGAGATGAGTATGTATGTGACATCACACATGTAAATTAACAAATCAGGTAGGACACAAGAGAGGTCAAAGTTTAAAATGGATTCTGGAGAAATTTAGATAAGCCTCTGTTCTCACCTCCCCCCCCACATGCCTTCCTTTCTTGATCAACCCTTGTAGAATTTACAGCCTAATTGGCAGGGCCAGTTAACAAAAGCAAGTTAAGTCACAAGTTGCATTTGGTTTACAATGGTTTCTGGAAATACAGGTGACCCAATACCCCTAGACAAATGAGTGATAGCAAACATTCTCGGTCCTCTCTTATCTTATTGTAAGCTTGTTTTTATAAACCTCAAACAGTTGCTCTCTCTGTCCCTGTAATCTTCCAAATTTGAGTAATATTCCTTCAGTAGTATTTTTAGCAATATCCTAATCTTCCATTGGAGTTGTAATACAATTATCATGAGATGTTCTTCACTTCAGGCCCCAGCTTTTTATTACTCTCTCCCAAAGTCAATGCCCCACAATTGGATGTGTTTAGAAGTTTTCTTGTTCTTTCATGTGTTTTCACCATCTTTTCTTAACTATAAATACTACATTGCCAAGACCATGTCCTAGATTTCTCCTAAAAGTGTTAATAACAGGACAATATTTCAGGAAAAAAAATAGTTACCATTCCTTGATCACTAGATATTCCAGACCCATCAGGTGAGACAAGCTTGAAACAAATGTATATCACTTAATTGTCACAGCATTCTCCCAGGCAGGCACTATTATTCTTGCAAATGTATAAACAGGTTGAAAAAGGCAAGTTGACTTGCCTGCAGCTAGAATTGAATTACTCAGTGGCAGCCTGGTTCCAAAGCCTACGCTAAACCATGATTCCACTGTTTTTGAAAACGTGATATGCATAGAGTACTTGCATTCAAATCACTCTAGGTCTGAAAAACAAGCATCCTTGTTCCAATACAGCTGAACTGAATCAGAATCTCAGGTTGAGAACCAACACACTACTTCACACATATGTGCTAGCCCATGATCGTGCAAGCAAATACATACGAATGCATACACGTAAATGTCAATACATATTTTATATCAGAGAGGTCCTTTAGAATTAATGAGTAAGCATTTCCACAATGTCTGCTTTATCAAGCAAATTATCAGGTTGTGCAGTCCACCAATTTCAAAAGAAAAAGATGCAAAAAAGATACAAATATAAACAACCCTTGCTGGGCCCATTCCTAGCCTTGTGAATTTGGACAAGTTACTGATTTAGTCTTGTAAGAGTTTTTTTGTTTTGTTTTGTTTTGTTTGTTTTAGTTTTTTTTTCCCAAGGTAGGGTCTTGCTCTAGACCAGGCTGACCTGGAATTCACTATGTAGTTTCAGGGTGGCCTCAAACTCTCTTTGATCTTCCTACCTCTGCCTCCCAAGTGCTAGGTTTAAAGGCATGTGCCAGCACACTAGATTTAAGAGTTTTTTATAAAAAAAATTAAAATTGGGATGATAATAATCCCCTTTTCATAAGATTATTATGAAGACAATTAATCAACACATTGAAAGAGGCTGGATTGTAAGCCCTGGAGGAAAAACTTCAGCAAGTTATACTCAGTGTTAATATAATAGAAGTTGCCATGGTAAAAAGTAGCTATCACACTTGGAGCTTAGCAGTCAAATCCTGTTTCTGTTTTATAAATGGATTCTTCTATGGAGAACCCTGGAGAGTTTGCCAATATGACATGGAAGAATATGTTTTTGGATCAGCACCTAGAATGAAAGAATAAAATGAACATATATTTCTTATTTTTTAAATTTTTCTTACTATTCTTATAAGCTCTTCATTTTTTTGCCTTGAAATTGAGAGGGAGTAGGAGGAAGACCCCTCCCACAGGTAGATAGGGCATAGCCTCAGACAGTGACCTCACGTCACGTTATCAAGGACACGTCCAGGCCAGAGCCTTGCCACTCCTCCCCCCCAGCAAAAAACCTTTACAGGTCCTAACTCAAACTGGGGACATGTTCTTCTTTTTGTTCCTGTCCTGATTGCTAAGCCAGAGGTATGGGGGACCAGGAGGTGACTGGTGCCTCTCCCCTCCTTTGATCTCCTTACTGGGATCAGAGATAGGGGAAGGAGCATTTTCCCTTTATCATGTGTGCTATTACTTTTTTTCACTTTTTGGTGATTCTGTGCACTTTTGATATTATTTGTAAACCTCACAGACCACGTGGTGGTTGGGCTGCTCCTCTATCCCATTTCCCCTTCCCTTAAACAGACTCTAAACTAGAATAAACGAGGGTGATAAGAAAATGCTTTCTGTCAGAAATTTGTCCAATTCTTTGGCATTTTGAGACACGAACTCAGGGGTAAGTGCAGTGGTGAAGCCCTGGATTTTTACCTGCTGTGCCCAGTTCCCATTACAAAATCTTTATTTTATATACCTTTATTATGAATAAGTATATACATTGTATGATCAAATCTTGTGAAAATATCCCCTTTTCCTTCCTTTCTGTCCCCTGCACACTGGGATCCTTTCCTTGGTGAACATACTGGATCTGTCCATATGCTTGGGGGTTATGAACTGCACTAGAGGTAGCCAGTTTTTTTTTCTTCCCCCTTTGTATATTGTTGCTGAGGGGGATGATGTCTCTGGATATCCTCCCCAACAATGGCTCTTACATTCTTTCTGCCTCCTCTTCTGCTCAGTTCCCTGAGTCATAGTGGGTGACTTCTGAAAAATACAAACAGAATCTCCCTTGGAGAGTGAAAAGCTACTACACATTAGTATTTCTGTAGCAAAATCTATAAGCTACATAAATAGATAAGATTAGTACTATAAAATAGCCTAATATGCTCTAGGTCACATTTTACTTCCTAATCAGTTTTGCTGGCAAGCTTATGAAAAGTTTTGATGTTTAGTGATTATTGTGTCTACACTTCATGGACCATGGTTTGATAGAGCCAGAATGAGATCAGCCAGGTGTGATGCATGAACCTGTTATCTCAGGCTTTGGGAGGCTAAAGCAGGGAGATTGTTACTAGTTTGAGGCCAGTCTGAGCCACATAATGACTTCAAGGCAGCCTGGGGTGCATAGAGAAATCCTGTCTCATAAAACCAAAAGAGGGGAAAAAAGAGAAAAATGAATAAGACCAACAACAACAGTTGATACTCACTTATGAGACCCCTTGCCTCTCCAGGCATAGTTTGTACATGGCCAGCCTAATGCCTCAGAAGTACATGCTATTTTTAGTGTGGTATTATTGGTCACTTAATGCAAGTTATACCTATTATACACGGAGAGAACATGATATTGAGATAGTAGCACTGCATGCACCAGTGTCAAGTAACAGTTGCAACAGTTACCTTCTCATTGCCATGAAAAAAACACCTTACAAGAAACAGCTTATAGGAGGAAAGGGTTTATTTCAGTCTTAACATTTCAAGGGGTAGTTTCATCATGCTAAATAAAGCATGGTTACTGGTTCACATAGTCATACATCGTGGGGTGTGGGAGAAGCTGACACTGGCAAGTGGGCTGAAATAATAAACCTCAGAGTTCTCCATGACATATCTGCTCCAACAAGACTCTACCTGTAAAGGCTCCACCTTGGGAATTACACAGGAAGCTTAATCACAAACACTTGAGTCTAAGGGGGACATTTTATATTCAAACTACCACAAGTGTTGACCATGAGTATCATCAGGAAGTAAAGGACTAAAGAACAGAGTGTCTCTGTTTGATGATGTCAGGTACTGTCATGGTTTGATCCAGGTGTCCCCCACAAACAAATGAATGTGTTCTGATAGATCGATCCTCAGCTGATGGCAGTTTGGGTTTTACAACCTTGATGAAGCTGTGTTGTCAGGGGCGGGCTTATGGGGTTATAAGCCAGCTTCCCCTTGCCAGTTTTTGGCACACCTTCCTGCCATTGTTTGCAGTGCTGTGGCGGAGGTGATGTCCACCCCTCTGCTCATGCCATCATTTTCCCTGCCAGGATGGAGTCTCCCCTTGAGTCCGTATGCCAAATAAACCCATTCCTCCACAAGCCGCTTTTGCTTGGGTTCTTTCTGCGCAGCAACTAGAAAGCTGACTGCAACAGTTTTGGTACCAGGATGTGGGGTCATCTGTTGCTGCTAGAACCCTGATCTGTGGCTTTGAGCTTTTGGAAGTGATCTACAGGAGGAATGAGTACAGCGTGATGAACCATTCTGGTCAGAATTAAAAGACCTGAATGAAGTAAGAACTATGTACTGTGAGGTTTGGCTTATGAGGGGGAGAAAGAACTTTGTCAGGACTGTGCCAGAAGCAGTTTGTGTGAGAGGCTTGCTGCGTTCTGCCTGCCTGTGTCCTGGGAACCTGTGCAGGGTTGCTTGACGTAAAGATGGACTGGTATGAGCAGATGGAGATGGCACAGAAAGAAAGATCTTTGGGTCGAAACTGCTGCCCGTTCACCTACAATTGTTTGAGAGATGACAACCATTGAGATTGGGCCAGCTGGTCTGCA
>PVHP010015405.1:0-37541 GCA_004024765.1 Zapus hudsonius
CACCATCAATCTCTAACTCCAAGTTCAATGATTCTAACCAATAACACAAGTCTCTTGGAGATTGAATTCCATCCCTCCAGCTCTGCTACTCACAGTCCGGGAAAACTTCATCCGGTGCTGGCAGCTCACCTTGGCACCCATCTGTAGTCATGGAATTCTTTGGGTCTCCATGGCAACCCACAGTTTATCCTCATGGCTCCATCGGGCTCCATTCAGGCAACCTAGCACACCTGCTTCACACGCTGATGGGCATTTTTCAAAAACAAAACTGTTTTGCAAATCCAATGACCCTCTCTTCTTGCATTTGCCATACTCCACAGAACCAGGTGGGCTTCCAACTTGTTTATCCAGGGGGAATCAAAGCATTCAGGCCTCTTACTTCAAAGAGTCCACATTCTTCCTGTTGTTCCAATGCAGACCAGCTGGCCCAATCTCAATAGGTGTAATTTCTCAAACAATTGCAGGTGAATGGGCAGCAGTTTTGACCCAAAGATCTTTCTTTCTGTGCCATCTCCATCTGCTCACACCAGTCCATCTTTACATAAAGCAACCCTGCATAGGTTTCCAGGACACAGGGAGGCACAATGCAGCAAGCCTCTCACACAAACTGTTTTTGGCACAGTCCTGACCAAGTTCTTTCTCCCCCTTGTAAGCCAAACCTCACAGTCCATAGTTCTCATTACATTCAGGTCTTTCAGCTCTGACCAGAATGATCCATGAAGCTGTACTCACAACACTGCGAGGCATCTCTTAGGCCGAGATTTCAAGTCCTTCCACATTCCTCCTGTAGATCACTTCCAGAAGACCAGAGCCACAAGATCAGGGTTCTAGCAACAACAGATGACCCCACGTCCTGGTACCAAAACTGTTGTGGTTAGCATTCTAGTTGCTGCACAGGAAGAACCCAAACAAAAGTGGCTTGTGGAGGAATGGGTTTATTTGGCTTACAGACTCAAGGGGAGACACCATCATGGCAAGTAAAATGATGGCATGTGCAGAGGGCTGGACATCACCTCTGACACAGCACTGCAAACAGCGGCCGGAAGGTGTGCCAAACTCTGGCAAGGGAAAGCTGGCTTATAACCCCATAAGCCCAACCCTGACAACTCAGCTTCATCGAGGTTGCAAAACCCAAACTGCCATTAGCTGAGGATTGATCTACCAGAATACATTCATTTGTTTGTGGGGGACACCTGGATGAAACCATGACATCCTTTCTTGCTTTGCTGTTCTCTCCCAGTAGGAGGTGTGATCAGCCTACTCATGGCTGCAGATTGTGTTTCATGTCAGTGGTCTCTGTTTACTCCAGCTGTCATTCATCAGTTTCCGGTCAGCTTGTGTAGTGCCTTCCAGCACTACAATAACTGCCTTCTGGGAGCTGCATACGGTTCAGAACCTCGAAGGGTCACTCAATTGTGGTTTATGGCATTCTGTGGTTTCTTCAGCAACAGGGTTTTGCCTTACGCCTAGGGAGGGCACTCAAGAGCTTTGAAAGAATTCTGTCTTGTTGTTGGAACCTCATGGGTCACTTTGGTCAACAGCTCAGTGAGGGAAGGAACCGGTGGTTGGAGCCAGGGTTGTCAGACTGATCTAATTATTCCCAGGCTTAGACTCTCTCCCCTACCACTCATGGACCCTCTTGCCAGTTGACTCCCACTATTTTATCAATAGGTTACAGTATGCTAGTGAGGATTTTATGTTTTGGAACCTAATATGGTTTAACCTCATGATTAAGCTATTCCCCTCCCACCATCCCTTACCCCTCATTCATAACCTCTCACTTCTTTCTACTAGTTTGCGTAAAGTCTACGGTTATCCTGGATAAGGACCACATATGAGGGAGAATATGCGGCATTCAATTCTCTGTTCTTTTGAGTGTTCACTTAGTAAGATCTGGTTGAAGTCAGACCATTTTTTCCTAAATTTTGATATGTCTTTTTTCCTTTAAGCTGAGTAAAATTCCATCGTGTAAATATACCACAGTTTTGCAGTCCATTCCTCCATGGATGGGCATTTGGGTTGATTCCAATTCTTGGCTATTATGAATTGAGCTGCTATAAATATAGTTGTACAAATGTTTCTGCGTCAACATGTGACATCTTGTGGATAGATGCCTAGCAGAGGGATAGCTGGGTCCATTGGTAGTTCTATATCCATTCTGTTCAGAAGACTCCACACTACTTTCCATAGTGGTTGAACAAGTTATGAATCCCGCCAGCAGTGAATGAAAGTTCCTTTTTCCCCACATCCTCACCAGCAAGGATTGTTGTTGGTTTTCTTTATGATTGCCATTCTGACTGGGAAAAGGTGGTATCTCATTGTGGTTTTGATTTGCATTTCCCTGATGCTTAAGGATGCTGAGCAGTTTCTCAAGTGAGAAAAGGCCATCTGTGTTTCCTCCTCCTGAATTCTCTGTTGAGATCAGTGCCCCATTCTGTGAGGGGGCAGTTTGCTTTTATGTTATTAATTTTTTTTTGAGTTCTCTGTAGGTTCTGTAAATTAGGCTTCTCTCTGAGTTGTAGCTGGAGAAAATCATCTCCCAGTTTGAAGGGGTAGACAGGCGGGGAAAACCACAGGGGTAAGGTCTCAAGGAAGCCTCAGGGTTCGGTGGGCAGAAAGTACCACAGAGGAGGGAAGAGAAAAAAGAGGAAAAATAAAAAACAAAATAAAGGAGTAAACAAGAAAAAAAGACTGGCAAAAACCTGAAGGGAGGGGCTGGGCAGATGCGCTGGAGATGTGGAGGCCAGGGGGAGGGCTTCTGTAAGAGCCCAGGTCCTGGTCGGCAGGCCAAAACAAACAAACAAATAAAAAAAGTAAGCAAAAATGGATTATCAAGGGCCTGGAGGGGGTGGGGCAGATGTGCTGGAGACCTGGAGGCCGGGGGAGGGGCTATGTAAGAGACCAGGTTCCGGTTGGCAGTCCAAAAACAATACAAAACAAAACAAATAAACAAACAAAAAGTAAGCAAGGAAATGGATTAGCAAGGACCTGGAGGGGCGGGACAGACACTTGAGACCAGGAGGATGGGGGTAGGGGTTACATAGGAGCAAGAGAAAAAAAAAAAGAAAAAAAGAAAAAAAGTTGAAAATGATAGACACTCAAGGGCCCGGGAGGGACAGGTTAGACACGTGGATCATGCAGAGGGAGGGAACCCGAGGGAAGCCCGCAGAGGCCGAGGAAAAGCCTCTTTTGGCCGTCAGGCTGAGGCTGCTCTGGCCAGGCTTGTTTGTTCTTGACAACACACTGCCTCTGGCGAGCACTGGTCCTCGATGGAGGCTTCCAGTGGTGAGAATCCTGTGCTGGGAGGTATCTGTAGCTCAGAGCGTGACTGCAGCTTGTGTCCACGACCTGGATCCCTGCTGAAAACCCTGACCCTTGTTTCCTGAGGGACGTGGCGTGTCTGCTAGTCAGCCATCTTGAACCGGAACCCGGCTACAAACTTTAAAATAATGCATTTTGACTAAAAGTCTTCAAAATCACTTCACATAAATGTAAAGGTATTTTGTATTTTCCCATGTAAAATGACACAAATGGGATGTTTCAGTGTTTCTCAGTAATCATTACTGTGAAATAAAACTGAATGTATGTGGAGAGAAATAAAAATATAGCATCTATAAGTTTGAGTGAGCTCCCCAAATTGAACTTCTCCAATCACTAGTACTTTTATAGAGATATGCTTAGCTTGATACTGACAATATCTAATCACACCTCTTACAACCCAAATACCTCACATCCATGTCACAATTGGACACTTTTTGAAGCTCACTGTTATCAGCAAACCCCTCTATTTTTTGCCTCTTGTCTGAATGATAAGCCCCTTTTCTCTATTTTGAAACCTAGATCTCTATCAAATATATACTTTTTTTCACGTAGCCTTTTAAAGGTGAAGGAGGTTTTCATTGCTGCATCCCCACATGGCTCTGGACCGACATGTGCAGCATGTTCTTTGTGTTCCTCAGTACTACTTATATACCATTCATTCACCTTCCTTGCTTCCAAACACTAGCCAGCTCTATCAATCTCATACTAACAAATTTTAAACCCTGTATTTTCCATGTTATGTCCATCACATGAGTTCTGGGTCACTTTCCATTTTGCCATTATTTTTAAAATTTTATTCTTGGTAATTCTGTACATGTATATAATATATTTTGATCATATTCACCTTCATTGCACTCTTATCCCTTTAATAGTTCTACTGAACTCCTTTATGTAACTAATCTTCTTTCATGCTCTGTGTGTGTATGTACATATGTATGACTTATTGAATTACATTAGGAACACTTGCATGGGTGAGGCTTATTTATTGGAACATGTACAATTTATCAGTGATAAACCACTGGAGGACATGGCTCCCCTACCCCCAGTAAACCTTAACTGTTAATAGCTACTCTGGGAAGAATATGTTTTTTTTTTTTGTTGTTGTTCAAACATTCTTTTATTTTGTTTCCCTTTCCTCCTTTCCCCACCTTTTCCCCATGTTTCTCCCAACACATTCTATTCTCCATATGCCTTCATGGTACATGTTTCCTTCTTTCCTTCCACACTTTCTCATCACTTTTGGTTCACCTCTCAGGGTCTTTCATACCCCATCCCCATTCTCTGATCCACTTACGTACATGCATTTAAACATTAAAAGTCAGGCTCTGCTATGAGATGAGCATGCCATCTTCAGCCTTCTGGGCCTGCGTTACTCAACTTAGTATAATGTCCGGTTCCATCCACAATGAAATTTGACTGGGTCAGTCTTGTGCAGGATACAACAGGTTCCTTGAGCTCATGAGTGTGGCAGTCATGTCTTTTCTAGAAAACAGCATTCCACAGCACTCCTTACCATTGTCTGACTCTTACACTCTTTCTTCTCCCTCTTCTGCCGTGTTGCCTGAACCTTAGAGAAGGTGGTATATATCCCCACTTACTCCTATTTCCCTTAAATTTTCTTGATACTGCGTTCTAATTTTCTAATGTGTAAAGGTATTGCACATCTATTATTTGGATTCACTCCTACATATTTTATACTTAGGTATAAAATAGTTTTACTTTTAGTTTTCAATTACCTACTCAATAGATATTAAAACGATTTCTTTTTTTAATTTTCTTTTATCTCTAACAATCTAAGTTTGCTTTTAATTAATGTGAATTGTATATGTAAGCCATCATGTTGTCTAATACAGTGCTAAATAAAAGTTGTACAAATGGACAGCCTTCTTCTGTTTCAACTTTTCACCACTAAGGATCACATTTGTTATGTGTTTATGTAGATTATCATCATTAAATTAGGATAGATGTTTTATTCTTTGTATTCTGTAAATTTCATGAATGGTTGTTCTTTTTACCAAATGCTTTTATGTATTACTATTATTTTATAAGTTTGTCTCTTTATTCTAATGTTTTAGTGTGGAAAGTTTCAAATGTTTTCAACATGACCAAGCTTTTCTTAGTTGTGATATGACTCCTATGTTGAAAAATATCCAAAACCAGTTTAAGGATTTTGATAATTATGTTTATGACATATAATCCTGGAATTTCACATTTTGTTAATGATGTCAGATTTTGGTTTCATGATTATGCAATCCATGTGAAACTACGATAAGTGTTCAAATATTTTCAATTTCTTGAAGTGATTTTGAATAATTATTATTGATTTTTTAGTGGTGGTTTGGAATGGTCAAACAGTGATGACATTCGTGTATGGAGTGCAAGGTGCAGGTTAGTATTTTAGATATGAGTCAGTATCATTAGTGTGCCAAAGATGATTTTGTTTTTTGTTTGTTTGGTTGGTTGTTTCTAAAGATGATTTTAAATTTTTGTTTTTACTTATTTCAGTTTTCTTTTCTAAGGAATTGTTCATTTAATTTAATTTTTCAAATTGATAAAGCTTTTGTATTATTTTTCATTCCTGCTATAGCTTTTTCATTTTGTTGCTTCCTGTATACTTTCATTTTAGTTTGCTCTGTCAAATATAGTTCATGCCTTTTCCTTACTATACTTTAAATTTAAAAATCATGAATCCATAAAGTTATAAAATTATTAAGAATTGTGAATTGTTACTCATTTTAATAATAACAACAGGCAATATTGTTGAGGTAATCATTTTCTAGCACTGGTATAACAAATTGACACAAAAGTCTCATTAAACAACAGTTAAGACTTCTAAAAAGAACCACTATTTCTCCGTTTCTAAAATGATAATTGGAGGTTATAAATCATCTCTAAAAATGTACGAACCAGTATCCTCAGTCTCTATGGTCTGGCATAAATGTCAAGATATCCTAAGGTAAGCATGAAATCTGTATCCACTAGAGCAGGCCTAAACACTTTTGTCAACTGGAGCCTGGAGCCGTTAGAATAGCCTGTGCTCTTGGGCTGTCCTTGCATTCAGGAAGATCTGGTTCTGGGTCTTCGAAGGATTTTCTAAGTATTAGAGTCTGTTGGATATGGATCTTGTGTTTAGGTCTGCCAAGATATGGGCCAAAAGGGATCCGTTTTCAACCTTGAGCCACAGAAATTATCCAATAACTGAGTAGGGATAAATCCTGTATTTTCAGTGGGATGCCTTGGCCTCTAGAATTTTTTATACAAGTATTGCCCTGCTGCTGGGCAAGAGCTAACAGCAGGATCTATGCATATTAGGGCTGTGTTTTGGGTACTCAGTCAAGAGTCTGGATCAATAAGCACTAATGTAAATCCTGAGGTGATGGACACCAGTCCAAAGTTAGAATTCACAACTCAGAAACTGGTATTAATTTAGGGATGGAGGTTGGGCCTAAATGTCCTAAGCCTCAAATCTTGATGTCTTAGGGCTAGTTTCAAGACTGGGTAAGCTTTAATGATGGGATCATATTAGCTGGATTCAGCTTGTAGATTCAAATGGGTTAGTCTGGATGTTGGGTCTGAATCTACAGGACTAATGCCTGTAGCCTCAGGAGAGAGCCAGGATCTGGGGGTCTGTGAGTGCTATTCTGGAGTCTGGGAGTGTGGGGCCAACCTGGGTCTACCACAAGTTTTCAAAGTAGGTATATGTGAGCTAGACCAGTACAGGAAGCACTCTACCATCTGGTTCCATGGGTATTCTCTGTAGCTGTGGTCTTCAAGCGTAGGCCTGTTACTGTGAAAAAGGCTGTGAGGAGCAGCCTGGCAGTGAATCCAGTCTGGAGCTTGAATGTGGGGCGTGGGGGACAGCTGGCCTGGTGATGGTGCAGCTCTGAAACCTCTGGCCTGGTTTCTGGGGCCAGCCTGGTAGTGAAAAGGAAGCTAGAAAACATAATTAGACTGCAGAAAAGATGTCAAAATCAATGCAGGCACAAAATCTTTCTCCAATAGTAAATGTAGCACTCCAGTAAGTACAGCTGTCTCCTAAACTATTGCATTTTTAGAGATACAGCTCACCATGTCTTCTAGTTATGCTACTGAATTAATGGACTCTAAGAATAGACTAAAAAAAATTTCATGTGAAAAATAAAGATGTGCAGAATCAAACTACTTCAAAAATTTATCATGATTTGATTTCAATAATACTTATAGCAGTGTTTATTAACCCAAATTGAATATCTCAGTTTTTTATTAGCCACATCATGGTTAGAAGATTAATACTCAGACAAATTTGTGTTTTTAAAAATATTTCAAATTAAATCTAATATTTACCAATAGTTGATAACTGGATGAGATTACTATGGAGAGTATCTTTATGTATTTTATTATTGAATGTTAATATTAATATTATTCCATATTATTCCATATGACAAATATGAGATGGGCTTTGTGCTGAGTACTAGAACTTTACTTAATCAGTGAAATTAGTTTGTCTCAACTTTAAATGCATCTCATTGTATTTTGATTTATTTTATATTTAATGATGATGAGAGAGCATATAAGAATTATCAAAGTTTTGCTAGTGAGGGGTTCATTCATGATGGTGATGATGATGAGTCATACTCTAAAACCAAATTAAATATTTTCTTGATTTTTTGCAGACAAGGAGTAACCATCAGTACCTATACGAGTTTCCTTTTATGTAAGACTTTAATCTTTGAAATTTATTGAAACTTATTTTTTTACATTTGTAAACAATCAATTACTAGTATCCACTATGAAATGTGAGAAGATGAAAATTACCATGTATTTCTGATAATTTTTTAGAATTTATTTATTCTTAATTAGAAACACTGTATCAACAAGTCTTGTGTTGGTATCCCAATTTACCTCCTCCCTGATTTTGATATGTATGTATGCTGATATGTGTGGGAAACTTTTCTGATTTGGATGTCTCTATTAGCTGCTTTAAAAGGAAAGATTTACTCTTTTGTTCTTCTTTCTAATAATACAAATCATCCTTACTTGAATAAATTTCTCTTGTGTTCAAAATCTACAATTACAAAGTCGAAAGGAGAAAAGGTCAATAAAGCTAGAGGGAAGAAACTAGCTAGGAAGCAGTCCATTTATTGAATATTACAACTTTAGGAAAGTTCTCCTTACTATAATGAGCTGAAATCTATCTACTGTGCCATCTGTTTTGCCCATTGCTTCCAAATTTCCTTCAGAAAACATAAAGAGGCTGCAACATTGTCGTTAAGGGCCCAGATTCTGGACCCAAACTATGTGTGTTAGCTCTGTTGTCACTGACAAACAATTTCACCTATGGCATGCCAGTGCTCCCCCTTTCCACATTTGTAAAATATCATAATGATATTATCTAGTACAAAAAAAAGTTTTACAAGGATTAAATGTGTTCACCCACGAAGTGTTCCGAACATAATCTGGCCCGTGATAATCATTAAACTGCTAGCAGTTAGAGAATACTACTCTTATTGCCACATCCTTCAATACCCTCCTTATCTCCAGGAATCATCCTGAATTTCATTCCCAATTCTTCATTAGTCATAGCTTACAGATTGTTTTAGCTGGATGCTCTCAAGTATGTATGTGCCATTCTACATAAAGCCCCTTTAGGGGAAGAAGCAATTCGGCCTCTGACACTAATTTCTGTGGCGTGGGATGCCACTGAATTTAGAGGAGTAAATCTAACGACAACCTTTGGAACAATTCAAATTTTTAATGACTACTTAATGCTTAGTATTGTGCTAGTTGGTATGGCAATTATAGAAGGAATAATCATATGGTCTGCCATCTAACCGATGTGACATAGAGAAAGAAATCCAGACAAAGATGACAATGGCAGCATTTTCCATTCCTATTGCTTCATTATTACTAGCATTATTTGGAAAACTATTCGTGAAAATTGATTTAATGTTAAAATTTAAGAAGGTGGTACATGCCTTTAATCCAAGAACTGGGGAGGCAAAAGTAGGGGACTCACGGTGAGTTTGAGGCCACCCTTAGACTACACAGTGATGTCCACATCAGACTGGGCTACAGTGGTAATCTACCTTGGAAAACCAGAAAGTAAATTAAAATGGTTTTCTGACATTGATTTCATTCTAAATGGGAAAATTAGCTTTGCTTTTCCCCTAACTTCCGTACAAATCAACTGAAAATGGCAAGGAGAAGAGCTATGTTTTGGGTTATAACTTAGTTTCATTCAAATAATATATTTTCTATGCAAGAATATATAAAAGCTGATGCAAGCCTGGTTATTAGCTCCAGTTTTTTTTTATTGCCCTCTCTCATTTCAGTTTTTAAATGAATGGACCAAAGACTGCTTTCAGTTATCACTCTTCAGTCCATCTACACCAGATAGTAAACAGAGAACAAGACTTTCACGAGTAAGTATCAAAAAGATCACATTAAAACAAAATATGTTTGTAATACCATATATAAATAATAGTATTCCATATATCATTTGATGCAGGGAGCCGGGATCGCCATTAGGTGGCGCCCATTACCTCGCAGCTAGGCAATGCTTGGGAAGACTACTTTACTAAAAGGTCAAAGGTCAATGGAAGGCTACTTTACTACACGCTATCCTAGCCAATCCCGCGGCGTCTGGAGGTGGCAAGCAGGAGCGAGCCAATCATGGGACGATCTGTGTCCCTTTTCCCTATATAAGCAGCTGCTTCTTAGCGCTCGGGGGCCCCTCGCTTCCTACCCCCCTTCAATCAAAAGGCTCTCCATTAAAGTGTGATTTGAGAAGGATCTTTGAGTGGTGGTCGTTCTTCCTCGCCGAGTGAGGAGCGTGTCGCTATTTGAGTTTTACTATTACCTAGGAACACATTTTAAATGTATAATTCTCTGTAGAACATGCTGCCACCCCCCTCTATTTCAAATTAAACTTTGGTTTAGAGAGGGTACTTCACAATAAAGTCATTATGAGTCTATATGCTAGACAAACTGGAAAACATAATCCCACAACTGGTGGTGCCCATTAAGAAAAGTTCATTACTTGCAAACACCTGAACTTTGAATCTTATAGCAGATGCCAATTTTAAAAGTTTCAGATCCTCCTTGTTTGTTTCCACTTATTGTTCATGATACTTAAAAGCAAGATTTTCAGATTTTCTATTGCTTCTACTAAGTGGAGTTGTCCCATCAATCAGAAAACTGAAAAACTTACACTCATCAATACACATGGTATAAGAAAACAGCCAATGAATTTATTCAAAGGCTATCCATTATATGTAATCATGCAAGTTTTATGCTTCCTCTTCATGGTTAACATTTAATGTCTTTTGTTCATTTGATTTTTGGGCTTTCTTTTGAATAACTGAAGCAATATAAGAGAAGAAAGGTGTGCAGAATGTTCCCAATAAAGGAACTAAAAGAAGTCACTGTTGATTGTAAGGAAAAAGCCCTTGAATGTGATGAGTCATTGATGACTTGCTCTTTTCATAATATGACTTCCTTAGTTTTTCCTGAAATTATCTTACTTTCATAGTAGAATTCTCTATCATCTATCTGTCATGCATGTATCGATTTTTCTATCTTTTTTCTCTATTTTACACACACAGAGCATAGAAAATTTAAAAATTCAACTTTTAATACATGGCTAATGAAAATGCAAACCATTTTTATGTTATGAAATAAAAATATACAGGTTATTTAAAATGCTGATGATTATTCTAACCTTTTCAGAAGCATGCCAAAGTAAATATAGAGGAAAGTCAAAAGCTACCTTTTATGTGGAAAAGCCCTAGTTTAAGAGAAGGTTTCCAAAGGTCATCCATTTTCCAACATTTCATTTGATGGACTCCACTCTGATACTTTTACAGTCCCAGAAAACGTTATATAAAGGAAGATCCTAAAAAGGCCTTAAAGAATCAAGTGGAAACAATAGAAACAATGTTTAGGGAATTAGTAAAGGAATCGAAGTCAAGTTTAGTAAATCAGCAATCCCATAAAAATTTAAACAACGATAAACTTGAAACAAAATGTAAAGCTGATACAGTTCTAGCAAAGTCATCACATAAAAGTGACCTAGTGAAAAAGTCAAATTCCATACCACACACAGATCCAGAGTCCAGTGGTTCTAGAGTAAGCATAAAAATGTATTCAAATGAAGACAAGAAAGAACAGAGAATTTCAAGAAAGATACTAAAATCCTGTATATAAATAATAATCAAAAGATCGATGACAAATCAAAGACTTGCTCAAGAAATAATTTCTATTTGGACCCATTAATGGATATAAAGCTGCCTGAAAACAAATGTTTTGATAAACGGTTATTGAATTACTCACATAACAATGCCAAAAAGCCTGGGGAGGACTCAAAGAAAAATTCTGATATTGAATCAGCAGGATCGAGAGATGCAAAGAAAGATGTGAAGAAAAAGAAAGGCTCAGAGAAAGATGATAAAAAGGAGGGAAAGATGGAGGGAGAGTCATCAGGTACTGAATCTGGAGACTTGAAGGATAGAAAGAAAGGCTCAAAGAAGGATGATAAGAAAAATGGTGAAAAGGAGGGAGAATTTTCTGGTGCTGAATCAGGAGACTCAAAGGATTCAACCAAAGAGGCAAAGAAGGATAAGAAAGGTGGAAAGAAAGAAGACAAGAAGAAAGATGCTGTCTCGACTGAGTCAGGCTCTGAAGCAGGATCCAAGAAGGGTAAGAAAAATGAAAAGAAGGAGAAGGAAGGCAGCAAAAAAAAACATCTATCAAGAAAGCAGGGGCGTCTTCTGATGCTGATTGTAAACTGAAGGTGACTCAAAAACAGGAACGAAAGATGTAAAAAAGATGAAAAAACTCAAAAAGAAGCCTTCAATGAAGACTGCAGCATCTACAGATAGTGAGTCTGAGTTGGAGAAAATGAAGGCAAAAAAAGAGTCAAAGAAGAAAACAGAATATTCCAAGAAAGCAGCCAAGGATGCAGAAAAGGGCACAGAGACAACTGATTATGAATCTGGAACATCTTCCAAATCAGGCCCAAAGAATGTCACCAAGACCAATAGTACAGATACCGACTCTGAAGCCACATCTGTAGACTTGAAAAGGGGACTCACAGAACAAAAGAGAGGATTCAGAATGTCATCTAAAAAGACAACTTTCCATGAGAAAGGGCAAAAACCCATGATGGGGAGAGTCCCTCCATCAAGAGAACTACCACCGCTTCCTCCGTGCGAGCTATATATTCCATCACCAAAGGTCAAACGATTCTGTAGGTGCAATGTGCCTCCACCACCTCCCAAACCAAGACAAGCTCCTTCGGTATGTTTACTCATATTACTGTTTAGGACAAATTAGATTTTGAAGTAAAAGAGACTAAAAGTTTGAATATAGATAGACAATGATTATTTTTTTGATATAATATTGGCCAAATTTGGGACTTGGATATAAGGGAAATAGAGACAAAGTATATCCCAAAGCAACTCAACCAAGTTGCCAAACAAAAGTTAAAAATTTAAGAAAAATATTATATAGCCTCAAATAGCTTGTTACTTAAGGAAAAAAAATTATTTCCTTACAAATAGGGTCATTACTCAAGAATGGTTAACTGGGCTAACAAAAAGAAAACTAAGACTCCAAAGGTACTTTTAAATGATTCATAAAGACATTTCCCAGGGAAGTTGCTGAAAACAGTAAAAAAATCAATGAAACTAAATCCTGACATAGCACATAACATACCGGGATTTGGTTGTTCAAAGTTTGAGTTATTTCATCATAACTGAAACTGACTTTTTAAAGAGCACTCCTGCATCCTTAGAGACAACCAAAAAGAAAAGTTATTTTTGTAGAGGTAACTAGATCTCTGGTTTCTTACAATCTCCTGCAGGTTAACTACATCTTCTTGGTAGTAAATACTTTGTCAATGTATAATTTCTGCCTTTCTTATCCAGGAGATTACCTATCTATCTCCCTTTCCCAAGTAGTCTGATTTTAAATGAAAATATAAGTATATATTATGTTGGAAGGAGATTCTCCTGATGATTTACAGTACTTTTTAATTTTAATTTCATTGACTCATTGGCAACATTTCTGTGTTTTTTTTTTAGAATCTCAATTTCATTGCTGAACTTTTGTTCCTTGTTCTTAAATTTCTCATCAAAATTCCTGATCTTGTCATCCACTTCACTAACTTTCTTATCTGTCTTCAACTAATTTTCTTACTTCATATATTGGCATATTTAAATGCTCTATGAGGAAATCGATACTTTTAAAGTGGGAATCTGCATGAATTTAAACATGGAGATTTGAGATATTGTGAAATGCTTGAGAATGTTGCATTTCTAGTTCCTCTCCCGAATAAAAGCACATAAGTAGAATTCATTCCATATTTTTAATGCTAGCTGCACCTAGTACTTTATCCTAATTCTTTGAAATGCATAATGATATAGGAAACATACTGCATTATGAATCAAACGCGCAAGTGAAGAGACATATTTCTCATAATAAATCAAGATCCTTTTAAAAATTGAATAACAGCAGATAATTTTGACAGGAGAGAGTACATAGAAGAAACAAAACGATGAAAAATATTGATTATGAATGGCAGGAAAAACAACACTGTGAGATCATTTACTAATAATGAAGCAAAATATACATACATGTGTTATATATTCTTTAAACACATCAAATATAATTTAAATGCATTATTTAGATAAGATACATCTGACAACTGCTGAGGCTTCAATGACAGTAACATATTTATTCCCTACTGACTACAGAAGGAGGCCAACAAAGTCCTTTAACTTTAATCTTTGCCGATGTGGAAATATGTTGGAAGAGTTATGAATGAGACAACACTGTTTGCCTAAGAAATTCAATTCTTAAAGATGTAATATATTGGGCTAGAGAGATGGCTCAATGCTTAAGTCCGCTTCCTGCACAGGCACAAAGGCCTGAAAACATTCCAGTTTGAATCTCCAGAGCCCTAAGAAAGCACCTGGATAAGTGCTTGTAACCCCAGCCCCACAAAGAGGAGAAAAAAAATCAGGTACTCACAAACAGCAGCAAGCTTCAGTGTCAGTGAGAAACCAGCTGAAACAAGAATAGGCAGGAGAGCAATGGAGTGGGACACCTGCATTGTGCTCTGTCCACTGCAGGCAAGTGCCCTTTGCCACAGCAGAGTGCATGGGGGCACCACAAGGGCACATCATACATATATACATACATACATACATACATGCATGCATACATACATACTTACATACATACATACACACATACATACAGCACACAGATTACACTATACATACATTACATTAGGTACACATATTAAAAAGCAAAAAAGAAAATTATAATGAGCTTGATAGAAGAAAAACAAACTGCATAACTACTGTTTAGAATACAGAAACTTTGGAATTAAATTAATTTGTAAAATGATGGTTTCTGTAAAACACAGTGAACAATAATGCTGAAGCCTACAAATTTAGAAATAAAAGATAATACAATACTGTTTAGAGAAATAAAAAATACGATAATATTTCAACTAAAAACATAATATTTACATTTTGTGTCAAAGACTATACTGTAATATAAGCATGTGAGAATAGTTGTACCACTGTTGTGGAATTTAGACTCATTATCTGCCCATGCTTGAATTTTAAATGGTAAAAGTTCTAATTTATAAAATTAATCAATAGCAAAATAATAATAGTCAAATAATATGACTGTTCTGGACTTTGATTTCAACACAAAGAATGGCAAATAAACTAATATTTATATCAATGGTTGTTAGAGTCACTCGGGCACTGGGGTCCATCTTCAAAGACTGGAGTTAGCAGAGTTGTGGTGAAGTCCAGGGAGGGATCTACATTTTTAAAAGAAAATATATTTAAGTTCTTACCTATCTATGACATTCTTAGTTTTTTAAAATATTTTAAAAATATCTTTATTATGAATAAGTTTATACATTGTATGAGCAAATCTTGTGAATGTGTCCCTGTTTCCCTCCTCTCTGTGTTTTGCTATAGTCCTTACAATCACTGGTTCTGCACAATTACTGAAATTTTACCTTTTATTCTTACATTCCATCTTTATGCCTCAGCCTGGAGTGGAATGGATTCATAAGCTGCTTTGAAGAACAGCTGAGCACTTGGTTTCATGGAATGGTCTCACCAAAACAAATTACTATCAGATGAGCTTCTCTGCTTCTGTGCAACTATAATAAATAAAACCAAGTGCCACCAGTAATTGAATACTAAGTGATGTTGTGAGTGAGTGTGTGTGTGTTGCATATAATTTTAAAGTGATGTATAGAGATATGACCTTTATTTGTTAAATGCTTGAACTACTCAGGCCATATTTCTAAGATGCAGACTAACCTTTTAATACATAAGCATTGGGGACACACTTAACATCTAAACTTCACATTGACACCCAAAGACTTACATCCATCTCAAAATGCAGAATGTGTTTAGTCAATTTCTGTTCTTTTTAACATTTTGTATTGGAGAGAGAGAGAGAGAGAGAGAGAGAGAGAGAGAGAGAGAGAGAGAGAGAGAGAGAGAGAGAGAACCACAGGTGTTCCAGGGTCTGTTGCCATTGCAAACCAACTTCAGATGTATGTGCCTACCACTTTGTGTATCTGGCTTTATGTGGTTATTATGGAATTGAAACCAGGTCAGCAGCTTCCAAAGAAGTGCTTTTAACCACTGATCCATCTCCTCAGCCATGTATTATCAATTTCTAAGTACAAACTGTGGAAATGTGTGTGTGTTCATACCTCTACATCCCCTCCTTAACAAATGTTTAAAGAATTATTCTCATGCAAAGGTCACTTGCCCTTCACTCATGTGTTGTCTGTCCTTTCCCATGTAATACAATGTCTTCACAGATTAGTGGTATTTGCTGTTCAATAAAAACACCAATGAGTGCCTATTGGTGGGAACTACAGCCACAGGAATGTCACAGCAGGGGCAACAGCAGTAGTAGCAGGTTCAGTGTGTTGTTAAATGACTCCAAGAGTCACTTTTTCTTCTTTCTGGTCCTGTTCCAGAAGCAGCTAGCCCACTCATGGACAAATTAATTGAAGAGTCAGTTTCTATATAATTCCAGGGCAGTGCATCAACTAAGCAAATTTCCATGAATACCCAAAATTGTACTTGTTTGAAAAATCTAAGTCCATAGTCTCCTCTGAGAATCATGACAAACACTTAGCTGTAAGAACCTGGAAGGAGTCAAAAATGGATTCCAAGGGCAATGTTGCAGGGTTAATATTCCTATTACAAAGCAGGGCATGGGGAAACAGTAGAGTGACCAGGCAAAAGGAATACTGAAATCTGCCAAGAAATATGTTAAACCATAATACTACATGTCCAGGAGATGAAGGTTCCTAAGGGGTACCCCTAATCCCCTAAAGCTCTGGTGGTTGCAGCCTATGTGGCTCTCACTCAAGCTGGGCCTACTTGTTGCCTGCTGCTTCCCTCAGAAGGCAGTTCAAGTTCCTGGAATCCCTAGATACCCAGTGTCTTCATTATAGTTTTCAATGAAAGATGTTCACTATCATCATGTAATTACCCATTTTTTATTTTAAATTATCACCTCTCTATTTGCTCTTATCTATTGCAGGTTTTTCTTCACTCACATAACTCCTAGCATCTTCCTTCTGCTTTCGTGTCACGTGTCCCTCCCCTGCTGGCATTTCTTTTTACTTTGTCTCCTTTTTTTATGTTTTCAGCTTTACTCATATTTACCCCTATATTTACACATGCACATATAAATTTCACAAGCTTGGTTATGTATCCTGAATTTGGGTTACCTCATTTAGTATAATTTTCCTGATCCATCCCTTTTTCTGAAAATTGCATAATTTCACTTTTCTGTTGAGTAATATTTTACATATTTTAACATCTTTACATATCACATTTTTATTATCTATTCATCTGTTGATGGGATCTAGGCTGGTTTTGTTTCCTTGCTACTGTAAGTAGAGCAGCAAGAAACATGAAAGTGATTGTATCTCTGTAACTGTACATCGATTCCTTTTGGTTTATGCCAGGAGTATTACAGCTGAGTCATATGGTAGTTCTATTTTTACCTTTTGGAGAAACTTCCATACTGATTTCCAAAATGGCTGTATCAGTTTCCACACCCATCAAAGCAAGTAGAGGAAGGAGGTAAGGAATGAGGGCTCAAGAAGGCTGCTTTCTCCTTACAACATGGACACTGCATTCATGAACTCATGGCACCTGTAGTTCCCTGCATAAGACTGTACCTCTCAATATTTCATTCTGAATGAGTGGGGTCTATGTGACACAACACCTCTCATAGTAGGTAATGACAGTTAATAGTTCCTGGGAGAAGGGAAGGCATGATATTCAGTGATAGAAACACTGGTAAATTGCCCATTCTTCACTAAATAATACCCCATCTGTGATCATGGATACAACCCTGGTTTAATTCTTTGAGTCACAAAAGAAAAATATAAGACACTAATGTAGGGTGGGGATTAATTTTAAAGAAGTGTGGTTTTAATGGGAGGTATGGGGTAAGAGAATAAATGGGGGAATAAGATCAAAACACATTATATACAGTATGTGTGAAAATGTGAAAATAAAAAAATTTAAAAAGAATATAAGGATTCTGAAAAATGAAAAAAATTTATCTCACTATCAAGGGTGGACACTAACTTGGGGCAAAAGAATGGAAAAAAAGATATTCTGGGCTTGAGATATGCCATAGAGGTTAGAGGCTCATATTTGCAAAGCCTAATGGGCCCAGGTTCAGTTCCCCAGTACCCATGTAAAGCCAGATGCTTAAAGTGGTGCATGAATCTGGAGTTCATTTGGAAAAGGCCCTGGCAAACCCATACACACTCTCTTGAATAAATAAATAAATAAATAAATAAATAAATAAATAAATAAATAAATGTATTTAAAAATTTTTTAAAGATTTTCCAAGCAAATGGAACCAAGAAAAGAGCAGGTGTAACTATTCTAATATCTAACAAAATAGACTTCAAATAAAAACTAGTCACAAGTGACAAAGGACACTTCACACCGATTCAGGAAACCATTCACTAAGAAGACTTTATAATCCTAAATATATATGCAACAAATACTAAAGCATTTAAATTTCTAGAACAAATACTACTGTACATGAAGCCACAGATTAACCCCAACACAGTTATAGTAGGTGACCTTAGCACACCACTCTCTCCAAGAGACTGGCCATCCAGACTAAAAATACTACTACTAATAATAACAGAGGCATTGGAGTTAAATGAAAAATCAGAGCAAAAGGACTTAATACACATTTCATTCCACCTAAACACTATAGAATGAACAATCTTTTCAGCAGTCTATGTGACTTACTTTAAAATACATTACAGAGCCCAAAGCCAGTCTGAACAAATAGTCTTACATTGGTTAGGTTGTCTATTATCAGAAAGACAAAAAATCGCAAATGTTATCAAGGGTGTAAAGAAAAGGGAACTCATATGCTATTGGTGCTGAATGTAAAATAATACAGCTGATACTGCAAATAATAAACAGGTTCCTCATAATTAGAACTGGAACTAAAATGCGATCCTGCAATCCCACTTCTGAGTATGCATGCAAAGGCCATAAAATATGTATCTCAGAGAGATTCCCAAATTTCCATGTTCAGTGCATTATCATTCACAAAAGCTTACAAAGTTTAACATCCCAAGTGTCCATGAGCAAAAACAATGGAAAAATAAAATGTGACATATATACAATACTATTAAGTTAAAGAAAAAAATAATATCCTGCCATATGTGGCAATATGGATGAACCTATAATACATTATGCAAAATTCACTAAATCAGTTTCAACAAGACAATAACAGTGTATTCTCCACTCTATGTGGAATCTTAATAAATATGGAAATCATAGAAACAGAGAGTAAAATAGTGTTTCCAAAGGCCAAAGAGATATGACCGGACTGGGAGCAAGAGGGAAAGAGTGAAAGAGGAAGATAAAGAGAAAGAAAAGGAGAAAAAAGAAAAAGAAGAGACAGTAAAAGAGATAGTATATATCTTAAAATTCATATGTGTCCATTTCTTCAGACTAGACAACTTTTCTTCAAAACACACAGGAAATGTTGCTCACCTGATGCTACTCAGAGATTTCTTTGAAGTCATAAATCCATTAAAGTTTCAATAAAACTTAAATAGATCTTTTGCTGAGTTGTTTTGTTATTTTATCCAAGATGATTTAGAGCCACGTTTTGAATAACATAAGCCAAGAAAACTGTATATTTTAGAACATAAAATAATTTATGGCATTTATTACTTATTAATTTCTGCTTAAAACACATTCTATAATTCATTAAAGTACCTTTAGAAACTCATTTATTTTCTCTTCCTAGGGCTTTTAATGTATTTCTGTAAGAAAATTAAGATTAGGAGTAAATGTTAGAATACAGGGAAGTTTTCATTTGGCCTGTAGCAGTAAAGAGATTTATTTGCATTCATTAATTGTAAACACAACTAATCATGTCTGACATAAGTATATTTTCAAGTATAAATCTGATGGGTCTAAACCATCTTCATAGTTTAGGGGCCACCATTTCCAGGTGTTCACCATGATTCTCAGATTTTAAAAGGTTCATTTCTTTCAGGAAAATAAAACTTGCTATGACACTGACAAAAGACTAAAAAGGTATTTTCTGTGGAAACTTGCATGTTGAATTCAGCTTCAGTGAAATTGATGGAAATGTGATGGAATGATTGATGGAATGATGACAACCATGTGATTGTAGGTATGAAATATAGAAGGCAAGGTCGTTAAATTTTTATATAACTATCTAGGCTAGTGCAATGTGAGTAAAATGGAAAGGAAGTGAAGCTTCATCTACATACTGAGGTCTCTGAAACATGAACATAGTACAAATGGAAGACTAGAAGTATAATTAAAAGGGTCATTGAAATAATATATCCCCTAATACGCAACCACCATATTGCTAAAGTCCAAAACCTCACTCCCAATAAAGTTTTTTTTACAACCAGGATCCTGAAGTGTTCATATATTTCCCTTGCACCATAGAACTCTAAACTAACTACTCCATATAATATCAAAATACCGTTGCCACTCTGCACTGTCAGGTTTTACATCTGTAGAGTCAAACAACTGTGAATTGAAAATATGTTAAGAGTGTGGTTAGATGGTTGAATAGAAGTGCCTAGCACTAACAAAACACTGTAAATCAGTAGGAGAAAAACATAAAAGCTGGGTGTGGTGGCGAAAGCCTTGAATCCAAGCACTTGGAAGGTAGAAGTCGGAGGATCGCTGGGAGTTCAAGATCACCCTGAGACTACATAGTGAATTTCAGGTCAGCCTGGGCTACAGCGAGGCCCTACCTTGGAAAAACAAAACAAGCAAAAATAAACCTTGTAAGACTCTGAGACATGGGGACAATATCATAGTAAGAATGAACATATTCCTGTACCTCACATCCCAGCTCAACAGCTAAGAACGAATGAGCCTCTTCTCTGTGCAAATAAGGGTGAAATAGAAAGTTCCATCAAACTGTTTCAGCAAACATATTGGCAGTCATAGTCAATGGAAAGTAACTCTACCCTCTTGGGATTGCTGCCTAACTGGAATTAGCACAGCATGTGCATTGTCCCTCACAACCATGGGTGGTAATGCTATGACAAATGAGAAGTTCTCTTTACCCTTTGTCAGAGATGCATGCCATTAATTACTGAAGTTTATCTTAGAACTTTACATAGGGGCCTTATTGAAATTTCAGGAAGAAAATGAAAGGTCTTTTTATGGGGTTAAACATCTTAGCCCTTCATTTTCTTACAAAAATAAGCATATATACAATGAAATATTTAATAATTTGAATTTTCCTATACTTCTGTTCTATTAGGAGAAACTATTTGAATGTATTGATTATCATCTTCAAGAATTAGTGATTCCTTTTAAACAATAGCTCTCTTTTTATTGCCGAAAACGAAACAAAATATATAGAGCCCCTTGGCCAATCGGGGAGCTGTTGGTCAGTCTACGATAAGAACCTGTGCACATGGCGGGCATGATGTGCAATAGACAATCAAGACTGCCTCCTGAAGCCTATTTACAAGCCAAGCCCATCATGGCAAGCTGCCAGGTGCCATCCTGAGATTAAGCCAGGCTGTGCCATTCGGCCCCGACACCTTAGGGCTGAACCCTAGGATCTGGCCAAGGTGACACACTTCCTCTAGCCAGAACTGGCTGGAGACAATTTACAGTTTTAATCAACCCTTAATTCTTATAAACTCTATTGAGGGACATACATTATTCAAATGACCACAAAGAGGGATGCACTGTTAACAAAGGAAGGAGAGCTGTTGGCCACATGATTTCCAAGTTTCTCTGATGCCAGGCACCGAAGTCCAATCGAACACTTTGGAGCGAATGGTTAAGTGCAGCGCTAAGTCATCTGCACAGTGATAATCAGTGTGTCGTTGCCCAATAGAAGCAAAAGAGACTACCTGCTTATGTGAGAAGAATTCTGCCCTAGTCTCTACAAATTGCCCATACATTAAGCAATGAAGCTACAATTACCCACAGCACAGGAGCCCCTGGAACCACAATTGCATAATGTTCTCTTCAACACAGCTCCAATTTCTCCTCGGCGCTCACTGTTAACTTTCTCGCCACTTTTCAAGTGGAAGTCCTGGAAGCCAGCACTTCTATATCGGGAAGTCATCTTGGCTTAAGGCCAGTCACCATCTTAGACTGGCCTGAAACCAACCATGCTGAAAACTGGTTCTTGCACAGGAAAGACTGACAGCAAGTACCTTCCTCTACACCCACCCCCCCACACACTCACCCAGGGAATGGCAGGCGGGAATCCTAACATATAGAGAAGATGAAGACAGAATAATGCCTCCCACAGCTAGACATTTATTCTGGATAAATCGATGGATAAATAAACTACATATTGCTTTGTCTGTTTGGGGGGGGACGGACAGGTTCCCATGTAGCCCAGGTGGCTGCCTCAAACTCTAACAACGACTAGACTTGAACTCCAAACTGTCCCACTTTGTGCTAGAATTAAAGGTGTGTGCCATCAACCCTACATGACATCCTGCATACTGATACAGGAGGAGATACTTACCCCTGGATTCAAGGAAATTCCTCAAAATCACTTCCATGAGCTACTGCTGCCATGAAATAGTCAAAGCCAAGACACCCGCAGCCAAATGTCCAAGAAAACCTGGGATGCAATTCCCCTGCCTCTAGGTCTCTGTGGGCATTAGCCCTTCACTAGAGCACTACTCCGTGCAAATCAGTGCTGCTTGGTATTTGTTTATCTTGCCTTCAACTGCTCTACACAAAGACCCCTCAGCTCACAACATTAAAGCAGCCTTAATACTCACCCACCACGACTCAGAGGGGGCGGAAAGATTGTGAGAGCCGTGGTGGGGGAGACTATCCAGAGGCATGGCCCCCCTCAGTAACAACAGACTTGGGCAAGGAAGACCCGGCTGAGTACTAGGATATCCATGGTCCCCTGCCACAAGGACTGATCCAGATGGCCCACGGAGGAGGACATCCAGCTGATTGGGGATGGGGAGGGGGGGCATTGAGGAATTGGGGATAACAACTCATTGTTTGCCCACTGAATAATGTAACTCATTATGGACAATAAATATATATTAAAAAATAACTGAAGCATGGGGAGGGGATGGGGAGAGGGGCATCGGGGAATTGGGGATAACAACTCATTGTTGGCCCACTAAATAATGTAATTCATTATTGACAATATATATATATATATATATATATATGAAAATACACAAATTAAATCCAAGTTAGTTTATGGAATTAGATGTTTATTGTAAGTGGAGGTTGATTGTAAGAGCTGTGGTGGGGAGAATATCAGAGGCATGGTACCCCTCAGTAACAACACACTTGGGCCAGGAGGACCCGGCTGATTACTAGGCTATCCATGGTCCCCTGCCACAAGGACTGATCCAGACGGCCCACGGAGGAGGACATCCAGCTGACTGGGGATGGGGAGGGGGGGCAATGAGGAATTGGGGATAACAACTCATTGTTGGCCCACTAAACAATGTAACTCATTATGGACAATAAAAAAAGAAATAAAATATTTTTTTAAAAAGACTGCTTCTTATAACCAGAAACTTAATGTAAAAAAGTGTGTTTTTCAAAAGGTTCGTTTTAAGATATATCGCAAAGACCTTAAATCTCAATATACATGAACTCCAGATACAGACAGAAAAAATTATGATTTTCAAAAGAGAAAAATAGGGAAAGAGGAAGTAAAGTATGGAGAGACGGAAGAAGAGAAGGAAAGGAAGAATGAGGGAGGGAAGTAGGGGAGCGAGGGAGGGAGGAAGGGAACTTTCAGCAAACTTCGGAGAGGTAGGTAGAGTTTTAGTGAGACGAAATACCAATTCTGTCTGTAATTTCATAGGAAAAAAGTAAGTCCAGGAAAGAGCAAAGGAGAAAGTCCATCCTTCACCCTCACCCACATGTCTGTCCAAGAGTGCCTGAGGGACAAGTGTAATTCCAAAGAGACACAGAACCAAGGCCACTCACAAGTCTGGGCCCAAGACATCTCACTTTAAAGCCATTAACAGAAGGAGAGGACCAGAGACCTTAATGCAAGAAGAAGGCACCAAACTACAAAAGGTTCTCTTCTCAGTAACTATTTCAAGGTATTGTTTTTAGTGTTTGTCAATACATCAATTGTATTCCTTAATAATTTCTACTTTTAAGTTTTAAAACTACAGGTGGGAAAATGGATAACCAGGAAATCCTAGTAAGGGCATTGTTGCGGTCAGCTTTCTCTGTTGCTACACAGAAAGAACCCAGCCTAAAGTGGCTTGTGGAGGAATGGGTTTATTTGGCTTAGGGACTCGAGGGGAGACTCCATCCTGGCAGGGAAAACCATGGCACAAGCAGAGGGGTGTATATCACCTCCACCACAGCACTGGAAACAGCTGCAGGAAGGTGTGTCAAACACTGGCAAAGGGAAGCTGGCTTATAACCCCCAAAAGCCCACCCCCAACAACACAGCTCTATCGAGGCTGCAAAATCCAAACTGCCATCAGCTGAGGATCAGTTACCCAGAACACATTCATTTGTTTGTGGGGGACACCTGGATCAAACCATGACAAGCATCCATGGCCATATAACAACTATGGGGCTAGCCTGGGCTCCATGAGACCCTGTCTCAAAAAAAAAAAAAAAACAAAAAAAAATCAGAAGAGCATCAGAGCTCATCTGGACCTTCCTTTGTTTCTTTGGTTTAAATGTGCACTCCACCCTGCCTAACCCTCCAGGCACTAGTAGACTCACAGAGTCTCAGTGGTGAAAACAGTCTATGTCAGCTGTTATCTAATCAGAGGAGCTCTTAAGAGTGAAAAAAAAAAAGCAATATGATTTTGGCAATGAAAGTGTACTTAGGATTCTACCGGACAAATGGGGACATACTAGGGTCCCATGGAAAGGGGACTTAGATCCCAGATCTTTCCTAGCCTGGTACCTGGAAACTTTCACTCACAGACACTGATTACCGTCTCACTGGAGAGGTCTGAAATCACCCTTCTGTGGATCATCTCCGTCCCCACTTCTGTCCCAGGAGTCCTCCATCTGATGTTTAGACACATTTCATCCAAGTGAAACTAGCCACAAAGCCAATTTTAAAAGGAGCATGATAAAAATTCTAGCAACAAACAGAATTTCAAAAGGTGTCAGAAGGTCAAAGAATAGCTCTTTCTTCTTTGCTCAGGCTTTTTAAAAAGGCAAAGCCATGATGTTCCATTTTTAGATCTATTCTGATGTATCTTCTAAAAATAAAAAATAAAAGACACCACTGTGAGAACATACAAAGAATGAAAGAAAAATTCAAGAAACTTATACCAAAGAAGCAAGGCCCAAGCTGGTGATCATCACAGTCTCTGTGTAAACCCTGGAGCTGTTGGCAACCAACCCAAGGATACTTTGGTAAATCCTGGGTAGAATAGGTATGATGAACTAATGGTTTTATTTATTGGCTCTTGTTCAGAGGTCAGGTACCCGGGCTCAAAGTTATAGTTTTCAGATAATTTGTTTTCAGGTCTAGTCTTAAATGCAGACCAATTCCATTGTTATCAAGCCTGTTCCAAAAATATTCCTGGCTTGAAATGTCCGTCCCACTCTGCAGTGGACACGGGTGTAACCCCAGGTCTCTGCTCCCCGCCATCCTCTCTACACCAAGGTTATTACTTGGATGGTCACTGATCACTTTTGACATTCCTCTGAAAGTAATAGATCCTTCTCTCCTGTATCACCCGTGAAATGTGCCTAGATGATGTCCACTAAATATTGTGAATAATTTCAGGAACTCAGAGGCTTACCCAGACCTTATCAATCATATCCATGATCAACTTAAGCATATTGCCCTCTATATCTTTCTGTTTTAAAATGGCCTTAGGGACTTTGACTTCTTATACTGTTTACATATACTAAACTATTCCAAATTTAACATGACTGAAAAATGTAAACAGTAGTAAAATTAAGAAAGGTAATTCAGTTCTAGTTTTACTTTTTAAAATATTTTATATATTCATTTTTCAAGCAGAGAAAAGCAACAAGTATATGTCCGATTAATGGTTTGTTTCCTAAACTATTTTTATGAGTTTCTCCTTATTAATAGTTACCTAGAGATTAATTTTAGTTAATCTTATTCAGCAAACAAATATTCAGGTGCATGGTCTTTTTCTGTCATAAATGGAAAATGTGGATGAGGTTGTTTAAGGCAAATGCTTGGAAACAGCACAATATTATGCACTTTGACTGGTCTAATAAATTGATCAAATACTTTGATCTTGAACCAGGACATCTTTCTTTGCCATTCCTAAATAAAAATTTATTCCAGATGGATTCATACATGCCCTCGTGTTTGGACATTATTGGCCTTCAGAAAATGTTAAAAGAAATATTGTTTATTAGGAATTTTTCAAAATCGATGGTCCTTGTGAAAAGAAATACTCACTAGGAGGAGAAAGATGAGATTTTTGTTGTTGATGGTTCTAATATCTGTGTTTATTTCCCAGGGCTACCAGCACAATATAACACAAGTTGGGTAGCATAAGACAACAGAACTATTTTTTTTCTCTCTGAGTTCTGCAGCTAGACATCTGAGGTCAGAATGTCAGCAGCTCCAGTTCTTTTGGAGCCTTGGAGGGAAAATCTGTCCAGGCTTTACCCTTATGGGCTGATAGCTGCCAGCAATTGTTGATGTTACCTGGCTTCTAATAACATTAATCTCCACCTAGATCTTCACATCCCATCCTCCTCTATAAGTATTCTTTGTGTATGTGTCTAAATTCCCCATCCTTATGGAAACCATAGTTATTAGGTTAGATCTCACGCTATCCAGTGTGACCTAATCCTAACTTAATTACCAGTGCAAAGGCCCTATTTCCAAATAAAGCCAGGAGCAGGTTTCAGGCCTTAGGACATGAGCATATATCCCGGAATGATACAATTTATATGCCCAGTTTATCTCTGGGCATGTCATATGCTATACTCTGTAACTATTAGCAATATATATATATATATCAAGAGAGAGAGAACATTATTAAAAACAAAACCATTGTAATACCACTGTGCAAAACTAGACTGCCAAAGTGATAAGGCGCAATTGTGAGCAGAAGAGAACTTCTAACAACCCCTTCCCAAAATAAGGTGGGAAATAGGCCAAAATAGAAGAAATCTCCCAGCAGGCTGTTCCCATGCCAGGGTTTGCCTGGCTCACCTGCAATCCTTAGGCAGGGTCTGTGCAAGAAGCTTCTCTCACCCCAGCTGGCCTTGACCCCCCACTCCTGTCTTCCAGAGTCTTCCTCACTGAACCCCAAACCATGGGGAGCAGTACTGCAGAGAGCTTAGCTACAGCCCCCAAACTCAAGCCACAAGTCTACAAAGTACCTTCAGTTGAAGGTCCTAAGAAGATCTGTAGAAAGTGGGCTGGGCAGATAGTTTAGCTATTAAAGGGACTGCTCACAAAGCCTGTCAGCATGGGTTCGATTCCTCAGTACCCACGTAAAGTCAGGTGCACAAAGTGGTGCATGCATCAGGAGTTTGTAGCAGCAAGAGGCTCTGGCCTGTCCATTCTTGCTCCCTGTCTGTCTCTGCTTGTAAATAAATAAGATTACTTTAAAAAGATTCATAGAGGGTTGGAGAAATGGCTCAGCAGGTAAAGGCACTTGCTAGCAAAGCCTGACAGCCTGGTTCAATCCCACAGCACCCACATAAAGCCAGATGCACAAAGTGCTGCATGCATCTGGAGTTCGTCTGCAGCAGCTGGAGGCCCTGGCGTGCCCATTTTTAGTTCCGTATTCACATTCTCTCTCTCTCTCTCCCTCTCTCTCTCTCCTTATCCTTGCAAATAAATAAAAAAATGTTTTTAAAGATCTATAGAAATTAAACCGAGGCCCAAATCACCAGTTGACAGAGACGTGTCTGTCACAGAGCAGAAAACTTTCATCAACATATAATCCTCCAGCCTCTACTCTTTCGTAGTATCTTAAGACCATGCAAAAACACACCCGATACCCCACTTTTACAACATTTATGTTAAGTTGACATGAACTATTCATACCACCACTATGTGGTTTTAAAAAAGCAAAATGAAGATGAATATGAAGAGATTCCCTCGGAAAAAAGGCAATCCAGTTTAACCAGTTCATTTCTAATTTTACTTAAAGCAGAGTTCTCCTAGCAACAGCCACAGCAAGCCAGAGCTCAGACAAGCAGACATTTTAATGGTAAGAGGCCTGCCCTCAACTGCGCATGTCAGGATCTTGTCCTTAAGTTAGCATGTACGTCCTAATGACCACACATGTCGCTGAGTCTTTAAGGGTCCTGTGAGCCTAGAGAGAAAATCACTTTCACTAGAACAAAACAGGGTCTATGTCAAGTTCATCTCAGTGTTCACTGTTGAATGCCAGCAGAAGAGATCTCACCCCACCCAGAGACACGGAAGCTGAGACCTCAAGAGATCTCACCCCACCCAGAGACAGAGGCTGAGACCTCACAAGATCTCACCCCACCCAGAGACACAGAGGCTGAGACCTCACGAGATCTCACTCCCACCCAGAGACATGGAGGCTGAGGCGGATCCTGGGCGTCCATCCCCAGAGGACGTGGTCCTGGTGCAGGCTGAGGATTCCTGGCCTCAAGCCCCCAAGGAAGCGGTCCCTGTGCAGGCTGCGGATCCCAGAGGAAGGGGTCCCAGTGCAGGCTGTGGATCCTGGCCTCCAGCCCCCAAGGGCGCTGTCCAGGTGTTGGCTGTGGATCCTGGGCCTCCAGCCCCCAGGGCGCGGTCTCGGGGCAGGCTGGGTATCCTGGGCCCCCAACCCCAGAGGACGTGGTCCTGGTGCAGGCTGAGGATCCCAGGCCTCCAGCCCCCGAGGAAGCAGTCCCAGTGCAGTCTGCGGATCCCAGAGGATGCGGTCCACTTGCAGGCTGTGGATCATGGCCTCCAGTCCCTGAGGACAGGGTCCCAGTGCTGGCTGCGGATCCTGGGCCTGAAGCCCCTGAGGGCGTGGTCCAGGTGCAGGCCGTGGATCCCAGGCCTCCAGCCCCCAGCCCTGGAGGACAGTGTCCTGGTGCAGGCTGCAGATCCTGGCCTCCAGCCCCCAAGGACTCAGTCCCTGTGCAGGCTGTGGATCCTGGGCCTCCAGCCCCCAAGGGCGTGGTCCAGGTGCAGGCTGCAGATCCCAGGCCTCCAGCCCCCAAGGGTGCCTTACAGGTGCAGGCTGTGGATCCTGGGCCTCCAGCCCGCGAGGACGCAATCCCAGTGCAGGCTGTGGGCCTCCAGCCCCAAGGACGTGGTCCTGGTGCAGGCTGAGGATCCTGGCCTCCAGCCCCCACAAGGATGTGGTCCTGTTGCAGGCTGTGGATCCCGGGCCTCCACCCCCAGCACCCAGCCCCAGAGGACACCATCCTGGTGCAGGCTGTGGAACCTGGCCTCCAGCTTCTGAGGACGCAGTCCAGTGCTGGCTGCAGATCCAGGGCCTCTGGCCCCCAGCCCCAGAGGACACCATCCTGGTGCAGGCTTTGGATCCTGGCTTCCAGACCCCAGTACCAGAGGACACTGTCCTGGTGCAGGCTGAGGATCCTGTGCATCCAGCCCCCAAGGACGTGGTCCATGTTCAGGCTGTGGATCCAGGCCTTCAGCCCCCAAGGACACTGTCCTGGTGCAAGCTGAGGTTCCGGGCCTCCAGCCCCCAAGAACGCAGTCCTGTTGCAGGCTGTGGATCCCAGGCCTCCAGCCTCTAGCCCAATAGGACACCATCCTGGTGCAGGCAGCAGATTCTGGCCTCCAGACCCCGAGGACGGGGTCCCTGTGCAGGCTGCAGATCCTGGGCCTCCAGCCCCCTAGGGCACAGTCCCGGTGCAGGCTGCTGATACCAGGCCTCCAGCCCCCAGCCCCAGAAGACAATGTCCTGGTGCAGGATGAGGATCCTGGGCCTCCAGCCTCCAAGGACACCATCCTGGTGCAGGCTGAGGATCCCAGGCCTCCAGCCCCCAGCCCCGGAGGACACAATCCTGGTGCAGGCTGAGGATCCTGGGCCTCCAGCCCCCAAGGACGTGGTCCTGGTGCAGGCTGCGGATCCAAGGCCTCCAGCCCACAGCCCCCAGCCCCCGAGGACACCGTCCTAGTACAGGCTGCAGATCCTGGCCTCCAGCCCCCAAGGACTCAGGTGCAGGTCCAGGTGCAGGCTGTGGATCCCAGGCCTCCTGCCCCTGAGGACTTGGTCCCTGTTCAGGCTATGGATCCTGGCCTCCAGCTCCCAAGAGCATGGTCCTGGTGCCTGCTGCTGATCCCAGAGGATGAGGTCCAGGTGCAGGCTGTCCTGGCATCCAGCCCCGAGGACTGGGTCCAGGTGCAGGCTGTGGATCCCGGGCCGCCAACCCCCAAGGACACTGTCCCCTTGCAGGCTGTGGATCCGGGCCTCCAGCCCCCAAGGACTAGGTTCAGGTGCAGGCTATGGATCCCAGAACTCCTGCACCCGAAGATGTGGTCCCGGTTCAGGCTATGGATCCTGGCCTCCAGCCCCCAAGGGCGCAGTCCCGGTGCATCCTGCTGATCCCAGAGGACCAGGTCCAAGTGCAGGCTGTAGATCCTGGCCTCCAGGCCCCTAGGACGGGATCCTGGTGCAGGCTGAGTATCCCAGGCCTCCAGCCCCCAGCCTCCAGCCCCCAGCCCCCAGCCCCGGAGGACAGTGTCCTGGTGCAGGCTGAGGATCCTGGCCTCCAGCTCCCAGCCCTGGAGGATACTGTCCTGGTGCAGGCTGTGGATCCTGGACCTCACGCCCTGGAGGGCTTGGTCCCAGTGCAGGCTGTGGATCCCAGGCCTCCATCCCCCAAGGACACTGACCTGGTGCAGGCTGCAGATCAGGGCCTCCAGCCCCCAAGGACGTCGGTCCTGGTGCAGGCTGTGGATCCCAGGCCTCCTGCCTCTGAGGAAGCAGTCCTGGTTCAGGCTGCAGATCCAGGCCTCCTGCACCGGAGGGCATGGTCCAGGTGTAGGCTGTGGATCCCAGGCCTCCAGCCCCTAGCCCAGGAGGACACCATCCTGGTGCAGGCTGTGGATGCTGGCCTTTAGCTTCTGGGGACGCAGTCCATTGCTGGCTGCAGATCCAGGGCCTCCCGCCCCCAGCCCCTGAGGACACTGTCCTGGTGCAGGCTGAGGATCCTGGGCATCCAGCCCCCAAGGACGTGTTCCGTGTTCAGGCTGCAGATCCAGGCCTCCAGCCCCCAAGGATGTGGTCCAGGTTCAGGCTGAAGATCCCAGTCCTCCAGCCCCCAGCCCCGGAGGACACGGTCCTGGTGCAGGCTGTGGATCCTGGCCTCCAGCCACCATCCCTGGAGGATACCGTCCAGGTCCAGGCTGTGGATCCTGGCCTCCAGCCCCCAAACCCTGAGGACACTGTCCTGGTGCAGGGTGAGGATCCTGGGCATCCAGCCCCCAAGGACTTGGTCCATGTTCAGGCTGTGGATCCAGGCCTCCAGCCCCCAAGGATGTGGTCCAGGTTCAGGCTGAAGATCCCAGGCCTCCAGCCCCCAGCCCCAGAGGACACCATCCTGGTGCAGGCTGCGGATCCTGGCCTCCAGTCCCCGAGGACACAGTCCAGGTGCAGGCTGAGGATCCAGGCCTCCAGCCCCCAGGGCGCGGTCCCTGGGAAGGCTGTGGATCCTGGCCCTCCAACCCCAGAGGATGTGGTCCAGGTGCAGGTTGAGGATCCTTGGCCTCAAGCCCCCGAGGACGCAGTCCTGGTGCAGGCTGAGGATCCCAGGCCTCCAGCCCCCAGCCCCTGAGGACACCATCCTGGTGCAGGCTGCAGATCCTGGCCTCCAAACCCCAAGGACACTGTCCCCGTGCAGGCTGTGGATCCCGGGTCTCCAGCCCCCAGGGACACAGTCCAGGTGCAGGCTGAGGATCCCAGGCCTCTTGCGCCTGAGGATCAGTTCAGGCTGTGGAATCGGGCATCCAGCCCCTGAAGCGCGGTCAAGGTGCCTGCTGCTGACCCCAGAGGACGCAGTCCTGGTGCAGGCTGCGGATCCCGGGCCTCCATCCCCCAAGTACTCAGTCCTGGTTCAGGCTGTGGATCCAGGCCTCCAGTCCCCAAGGGCGAGGTCCTGGAGCCTGCTCCAGATCCCAGAGGACTCGGTCCCAGTGCAGGCTGTGGATCATGGCCTCCAGCCCCCAAGGAAGCGGTCCTGGTTCAGGCTGAGGATCCCAGCCTCCAGCCCCCTAGGGCCCAGTCCTGGTGCCTGCTGCTGATCCCAGAGGACAGGGTCCAGGTGCAGGCTGTGGGTCCTGGCCTTCAGCCCCTGAGGACTGGGTCTGGGTACAGGCTGAGGATCCTGGGCCTCCAGCCCCCAAGGGTGCGGTCCTGGTGGAGGCTGTAGATCCTGGGCCTCCTGCCCCAGAGGGCGCAGTCCTGGTGCCTGCTGCTAATCCCAGAGGACTAGGCCCTGGTGCAGGCTGTGGATCCTGGGCCTCCATCCCCAGAGGATTTGGTCCAGGTGCAGGCTGAGGATTCTGGGCCTCAAGCCCCCAGGAAGCGGTCCTGGTGCAGGCTGCAGATCCCAGGCCTCCAGCCTCCAGACCCCAGCCCCGAAGGACACTGTCCTGGTGCAGGCTGTGGATCCAGGCCTCCAGACACCAGCCCTGGAGGATACCTTCCTGGTGCAGGCTGTGGATCCTGGCATCCAGCCACCAGCCCTGAGGATACTGTCCTGGTGCAGGCTGTCAATCCTGGCCTCCAGCCATGAGGGCGTGGTCCCAGTGCAGGCTTCTGATCCCAGGCCTCCAGCCCCTGAGGACATGGTCCTGGTGCAGGCTTCCAGCCCCCAAGGGCGAGGTACAGGTACAGGCTGCAGATCCTGGGCCTCCAGCCCTCAAGGGTGTGCGGTCCTGGTGCAGGCTGCGGATCCCAGGCCTCCAGCCCCCAGCCCTAGAGGACAGCATCCCGGTGCAGGCTGTGGATCCTGGGTCTCCAACCCCCGAGGGTGCAATCCAGGTGCAGGCTGTGGATACCAGAGGACGTGGTCCCAGTGCAGGCTGCAGATACCAGGCCTCCAGCCCCCAGCCCAGGAGGCCACCATCCTGGTGCTGGCTGTGGATCCCAAGCCTCCAGCCCCCAAGGACGAGGTCCTGGTGCCTGCTGCTGATCCCAGAGGACAGGGTCCAGGTGCAGGCTGTGGGTCCTGGCCTCCAGCCCCTGAGGACACTGTCCTGGTGCAGGCTGTGGATCCTGGCCTCCAGCCCCCAAGGGCGCATTACAGGTGCAGGCTGCAGATCCTGGGCCTGCAGCCCCCGAGGGCGAGGTCCCAGTTCAGGCTGTGGATCCTGTCCTCCAGTCCCCAGTCCAGGAAGACACTGTCCTGTTGCAGGCTGATGATCCTGGGCCTCCATCCCAAAGGATGCGGTCCCAGTGCTGGCTGTGGCTTCCAGGCCTCTGGGCCTCCAGCCTCCAAGGACACCATCATGGTGCAGGCTGAGGATCCCAGGCTTCCAGCCCAGGAGGACATGTTCCTGATGCAGACTGTGGATCCCGGGCCTCCAGCCCCCAAGGACTGGGTCCAGGTGCAGGCTGCGGATCCCAGGCCTCCTGCCCCAGAGGACATGGTCCTGGTTCAGGCTGCTGATCAGGGCCTCCAGCCCGCAAGGGCGTGGTCCTGGTGCCTGATGCTGATCCCAGAGGACATGGTCCTGGTGCAGGCTGAGGATCCCGGGCCTCCAGCACCCAAGGACTCTGTCCAGGTTCAGGCTGCTGATCCAGGCCTCCAGATCTCAAGGGCGCAGTCCTGGTGCCTGCTGGTGATCCCAGAGGACTCAATCCTGGTGCAGGCTCTGGATCCTGGCCTCCAGCCCCTGAGGACACCATCCAGGTTCAGGCTTTGGATCCAGGCCTCCAGCCATAGAGGACTTGGTCCCAGTGCAGGCTGTGGATCCTGGCCTCTAGCCCCAAGGACATGGTCACTGTGCAGGCTGTGGATCCAGGCCTTCAGCCCCCAAGGGTGTGGTCCTGGTGCCTGCTGCTGATCTCAGAGGACAAGGTCTAGTGCAGGCTGTGGATCCTGGCCTCCAGCCCCCTAGGACGCGGTCCCTGTGCAGGCTGAGGATCCCAGGCCTCCAAACCCCAACCCTGGAGGACACCATCCTGTTGCATGCTGTGCATCCTGGCCTCCAGCCCCTGAGGACGCATTCCAGGTGCAGGCTGCAGATCCTGGGCCTCCCACCCCCAGCCCCGGAGGACACCATCCTGGTGGAGGCTGAGGATCCTGGGCCTCCAGCCCCCATCTCCGGAGGACACTGTCCTGGTGCATACTTAGGATCCTGGGCCTCAAGCCCCCAAGGATGTGGTCCAGGTTCAGGCTGCGGATCCCAGGCCTCCAGCCCCCACCCCTGGAGGACACTGTCCTGGTGCAGGCTCTTGATACAGGCCTCCAGCCCCCAGGGTGTGGTCCCCGGGGCAGGCTCTGGATCCTGGGCCTCCAACCCCAGAGAATGTGGTCCCGGTGCAGGCTGAGGATCCTGGGCCTCAAGCCCCCTAGGACATTGTCCTGGTGCAGGCTGTGGATCCTAGAGTACATGGTCCCTGTGCAGGCTGTGGATCCTGGCCTCCAGCCCCCAGGACGCATACCTGGTGCAGGCTGCAGATCCTGGGCGTCCAGCCCCCAAGGGCATGGTCCAGGTGCAGGCTGCAGATCCCAGGCTTCCAACCCCCAGCCCCAGAGGACACCTTCCTGGTGGAGGCTGTGGATCTGTGCCTCCAGCCCCTGAGGGCGTGGTCCCCGTGCCTGCTGCTGATCCCAGAGGTCAGGTGTCTGGTGCAGGCTGTGGATCCTGGCCTCCAGCCCCCTAGGACTAGGTCCCAGTTCAGGCTGAGGATCCCAGGCCTCCAGCCCCCAGCACTGGAGGATACCATCCTGGTGCAGGTTGAGGATCCTGGCCTCTAGCCACCTAGGGCGAGGTCCCAGTGCAGGTTGCGGATCCTGGCCTCCAGCCCCCAGCCCCGGAGGACACTGACTTGTTGTAGGCTGAGGATCCTGGGCCTCCAGCCCCAAGGATGCTGTCCGAGTGCTGGTTGTGGCTTCCAGGCCTCTGAGCCTCCAGCCTCCAAGGACACCATCCTGGTACAGGCTGAGGATCCCAGGCTTCCAGCCCAAGAGGACGTGTTCCAGGTGCAGGCTGTGGATCCCGGGCCTCCAGCCCCCAAGGACAGGGTCCAGGTGCAGGCTTTGGATCCCAGACCTCCTGCCCCAGAGGAAGTGGTCCTGGTTCAGGCTGCGGATCAGGGCCTCCAGCCCTCGAGGGTGTGGTCCCCGTGCCTGCTGCTGATCCTAGAGGTCAGGGTTCTGGTGCAGGCTGTGGATCCTGGCCTCCAGTCCTCTAGGACGAGGTCCCAGTTCAGGCTGAGGATCCCAGGCCTCCAGCCCCCAGCCCCAGAGGACAACATCCTGGTGCAGGTTGAGGATCCTGGCCTCTAGCCCCCAAGGGCGAGGTCCCAGTGCAGGCTGAGGATCCTGGCCTCTAGCCCCCAGCCCTGGAGGACACAGTCCTGTTGCAGGCCAGTATCCTTGGCCTCCAACCCCAAGGATGCGGTCCCAGTGCTGGCTGTGGCTTCCAGGCCTCTGGGCCTCCAGCCTCCAAGGACACTATCCTGGTGCAGCTGAGGATCCCAGACCTCCAGCCTCCAAGGACACTATCCTGGTGCAGCTGAGGATCCCAGGCCTCCAGCCCAAGAGGACTTGTTCCCAGTGCAGGCTGTGGATCCTGGCCTCCAGCCCCCGAGGAAGCGGTCCAGGTTCAGGCTCCTGATCCGGGCCTCCAGGCCCCAGGGCGTGGTCCCTGTGCAGGCTGTGGATCCTGGCCTCCAGCCCCCAAAGGCGTGGTCCTGGTGCCTGCTGCTTGCTGCTGATCCCAAAGGACAAGGTCTGGTGTAGGCTGTGGATCCTGGCCTCCAGCCCCCTAGGACTCAGTCCCTGTGCAGGCTGAGGATCCCAGGCCTCCAACCCCCAGACCTGGAGGACACCATCCTGGTGCAGGCTGTGGATCCTGGCCTCCAGCCCCTGAGGACGCAGTCCAGGTGCAGGCTGCAGATACTGGGCCTCCCGCCCCCAGCCCCAGAGGACACTATCCTGGTGCAGGCTGAAGATCCTGGGCCGCCAGCCCCCTGCCCCTGAGTACACTGTCCTTGTGCAGACTGAGGATCCTGGGCCTCCAGCCCCCAAGGAAGTGGTCCAGGTTCAGGCTGCGGATCCAGGCCTCCAACCCCAGAGGACATGGTCCTGGTGCAGGCTGAGGATCCTGGGCCTCAAGCCCCCTAGAACATTGTCCTGGTGCAGGCTGTGAATCCCAGAGTACATGGTCCCTGTGCAGGCTGTGGATCCTGTGCCTCCAGCCCCCAAGGGCACGGTCCAGGTGCAGGCTGTGGATCCAGGCCTCCAGCCCCCCGGGGCGTGGTCCCCATGCCTGCTGCTGATCCCAGAGGTCGGGGTTCTGGTGCAGGATGTGGATCCTGGCCTCAATCCCCCTAGGACGAGGTCCCAGTTCAGGCTGAGGATCCCAGGCCTCCAGCCCCTGAAGACAGGGTCCTGGTTCAGGCTGTGGATCCAGGCCTCCAGCCCCCAAGGGCACTGTCCTGGTGCTTGATGATGATCCCAGAGGACGCAGTCCTTGTGCAGGCTGCGGACCCTGGTCCTCCAGCCCCCAAGGTCGTGGTCCATATGTAGGCTGAGGATCCTGGGCCTCAAGCCCCCTAGAACATTGTCCTGGTGCAGGCTGTGAATCCCAGAGTACATGGTCCCTGTGCAGGCTGTGGATCCTGTGCCTCCAGCCCCCAAGGGCACGGTCCAGGTGCAGGCTGTGGATCCAGGCCTCCAGCCCCCGAGGGCGTGGTCCCCATGCCTGCTGCTGATCCCAGAGGTCGGGGTTCTGGTGCAGGATGTGGATCCTGGCCACAAGCTCCCTAGGACGAGGTCCCAGTTCAGGCTGAGGATCCCAGGCCTCCAGCCCCTGAAGACAAGATCCTGGTTCAGGCTGTGGATCCAGGCCTCCAGCCCCCAAGGGCACTGTCCTGGTGCCTGCATATGATCCCAGAGGACGTGGTCCTTGTGCAGGCTTTGGATCTGGCCTCCAGGCCCCAAGGACGCGGTCCAGGTTCAGACTTGCGGATCCAGGCCTCCAGCTCTCAAGGGCATAGTCCTGCTGCTGATCCCAGAGGACTCGATCCTGGTGCAGGCTGTGGATCCTGGCCTCCAGCCCCCAGGGCGTGGTCCCAGGGCAGGCTGTGGATCCTGGGCCTCCAACCCCAGAGGACATGGTCCTGGTGCAGGCTGAGGATCCCAGGCCTCCAGCCCAGGAGGAAGCATTCCTGGTGCAGGCTGTGGATCCCGGGCTTCCAGCACCCAAGGACTGGGTCCAGGTGCAGGCTGCGGATACTGGCCTCCAGCCCCCTAAGATGCAGTCAGGGTGCAGGCTGTGTACACTGGTCCTCTAGCCCCCAAGGGCATGGTCAAGGTGTAGGCTGTGGATCCTGGGCCTCCAACCCCAGAGGACGTGGTCCCAGTGCAGGCTGTGGATCCTGGCCTCCAGCCCTAGGACATTGTCCCTGTGCAGGCTGTGGATCCAGGCCTCCAGCCCCCAAGGGCGTGGTCCTGGTGCCTGCTGCTGATCCCAGAGGAGAAGGTCTGGTGCAGGCTGTGGATCCTGGCCTCCAGCCC
>PVHP010015406.1:0-37529 GCA_004024765.1 Zapus hudsonius
AGGGTCTCTCGATGCTGATCGATGGCTTTCTGTGGTTTCTTCAGCAACAGGGTTTTGCCTCAGGCCTGGGGAGGTCAAGCTAGACAGAATTCTGTCTTGTTTTTGGAACCTCGTGGGTCACTTTGGTCAACAGCTCTGTGGAGGAAGGAACCGGTGGCTTTTTTTTTTTTTTTCAAATTTAAAAGTGACAAACTTCAGTGTGAGCTTACCTTGATCACTTATAATCGATATTGTGTTTCCTACACATAAGCAGTGCCATTTCTGACTCATGAATGCAGTGAAAAGTCTCAAAACGGCTTCATGAAGTCACAAAAAGGCTATGAACTTGAAACTGATTTTATAACAAATAAAACTTCCATTGGTCAAACAGAGGAACCAGCTCCCATGCAGGAAAGTTTGCTGGTCTTTTTTAAACAAAGAAATCTCAAGGCCTATTAGGATAAGAGAATCATCCAGCAAAGACTTGCTAAATTAACACAGAGTGCAATTTAGCAAGCTTTTGATGGTTGTGGAGAGACTGGAATCCTCATACAAAATCTTGAAGAATATAATTAACAAGATGACGTACAAAACATGGGCAAGGCTCCGAGTATAAACAGAGAAAACCATGTTGAAAATCCAACTGTTGTTCATTCTTTCCTAGAGACTTCTTCCCAGCAGTGTGTGTAACCTTTAAGATACTCTTTGAGCAAGAACATACATGATGCAGTTAACAGCCATGGATGAGGAAACGATTAAAATAACCCACAAGAAGGCAAAGAAGGTGAGAACCGGGAGCCAGGAATACAGGAAGAAAGTTGATATCAAATAGTTGGGTTATGATTCAACATCTAGATAAAAATTACATGAGATGAAAGCAGATAAACTATGCTGAATAAAATATTGAGATTTATAAGTCCAAATTGATGTTGTTTACAAGAAGGAATTCCTTAAACTTAAGATTAGAAAAACTGATCATCACACAGGTGGACCCTCACTAAAATAAAGATATTATAACTAAGGAGCATCGGGTAGACCAGGGAGGGAGGTCCTGTCATCTGATAATGATGTGTTGGCTTCATCTATTTTAGTCTCACACTTAAAGACAGATAAATCCAGAATTAATATTTGAGAAGTTCTGGGAAAATTTTCAGCCACGTGTAAGCTATTATTAGAGATGTATTTTTCTCTTTTTAAGGGTATTTTCTTACTAACAATATTTTTTAAATGGGAGCTTTATGTAAAAATTCTTAGCCAGGGCCATCTGAAAACCTTGACCTAGAGGGGTCTACACCCAGATAAGAGTGGACAGAGGACTGGGGCTAAAGAGAAACCTGTGTTGACATTCTGGCTTTCCTTGGGACCAGCGAATCGACCCTTAGACAAATGTTTCCTGCCTGAACTTAAGTTCCATTACTATAACAAAGTACCTGAGGCAGTCTACCTTATAAATAAAAAGTCCAGTTTAGGAAGTGGAAGAGCTAAAGATCTCATCTGGTATCAGTACATGACAAGATTAATAGCAAAAGAGAGAGAGAGAATATGCAATTAGCAGGTGAACAGAGCTCCTAGTCATCAGCTGCTCAGCAAGTATCTATGAAGCCCCACCAGGCCTCTCCTGAGACAATTCCCTGAGGGTGGCTATGTTCCCAGCATCTCACTGTCTTTTCCTTCACTGTTCTTTTCTTTCTTTCTGCTGGTTTTGCGTTTCATTTGCCTATTCCCCCCCTCTGCTCAGTTCTCTCATCAGTGGTGAGCTGAGGCTTGATAGACTTAAACTGGCTGGAGAGAGGAGGTCACCCACAACTGTCCTTCCTAAGGCTTCCTAAGGGGTTCAGGGGCCTGAGGTGCTCACCAGTGAACAGTTTCCTGGGTGAAATTTTCCTTGGACGGAACACATATCTATCCACTCCATGTGGGCTCAGACCACAGGCCAAAGCACCGCTGCACCAAAACCAGTTTGGGTGAGACTAGGAGTTTATTGGGGTGACTTGCCTAGCAGGGTGGGCATGGAGACTCCCAGGCTGGGCATGATGGCACACGCCTTTAATCCCAGCACTCAGGAGGCAGAGGTAGGAGGATCGCCGTGAGTTCGAGGCCAACCTGAGACTACAGAGTGAATTCCAGGTCAGCCAGGGCTGGAGTGAGACCCTACCTCGAAAAACCAAAACAGCATAAACAACCTGGAGAAGTATCCGTTTTATGTATTTGCTGATGATCGAAAGCCCTACTGAATGCTGCCATTTATATGTGTGTGTGCATGTGTGTGCACGTGTGTGTGCATGTGTGTGTGCCAGAAATAACAACGTGTAACCAGAGCACGAACTTACAAATGCTTTTGCATACTCCACACCAAAAGCAAATCATCTTCCAGATATTATGTGTGAATTATGTATGAATGCTTAAGTAGTCTATTGTGAGAGATTTATCAAAACTGACCCTTGGTTTTTATTCAAATCTCAGTTGGATCGTCAGCATTTCTCCATTGGCCACTAGAGGGCAGACGTGACCCAGACATCGTCCATTGACACTTTATTTGAAACAGCACTTTCTTGTGACCAAAGATGCATATTTCTTTGAAATTGCATGCCTAAGAACAAAACCCTTAATATTTCCTTGACAAAAGGACTTTCAGCTTCTCGTTTCTTATGAGCTCCCCAGTCTTACCTTTGTTTTCAATTAAAATAAAATTAAATTAGTAGTAAAGGGAAACAGGGATTTCTGAGTCTGTTTTATATGAGTTTGGAAGACATCCATTAGCAGCCGTGTGTGGTTTGTGTTAGTGATTGAAGGAATTGGTCTTCTAGTCAAGTACCTTGTCTAACTTCATTTTAAAACAAGAATATGACAAGTACTGGAAAGGCATGTGAGGGAGGGGCAGACGGAGGGAGGAAGACGTTGTCTCTCTAGAACTGATCACCTCTGAGGCCAGTTCAGTACCATGCATTCCTACGCTTTGATGACTTGACCCCATCTCGAGTTTCATGTCCAGGTCAAGTTACGTCAATTGTAACCAACATAATCATCATTATAGTGTAGTCAGGCTAAGTCTATTTCAGTTGTAATCTTGGGGAATTCATTAATGTGAATCATCATGTCTTGGAAAAGGATTCAGGTGTTAAACAAAAATGAGTTTTAAAAAATACAATGTCCAGGCTCAGTGTGTACAAGCATGAGGACCTGAGTTCAATCCCCAGAACCTGTGTTTAAAAAAGAAAGGCCGGGGTGGTGGTGCACCCTTGAAATCACAGTGCAGGGAGTAGATACAGCTGGATCCCTGGGACACACTGGCCAGCTACCCTGGCCTAACTGGGGAGTTCCAGGTAGATGAGAGATCCTGTCTCAAAAAGGGTGACAGTCTAAGGGACAATATCTGTGGTTGTCCTCTGGCCACTGGAGGACTCACACATGAGCTTACGAGTGCACGCAGACACACACACACACACACACACACACACACACACACACAGAGGCATGCACATACAAACAGGCACGCACGCATACATATATAAAAATACATCAAGTGGTTACCCAATGCTACTAAAATCATATACATCAGAAATAAAGAAGGCAAAATTAGAATTCAGAAGGTCAAGACCATAAGATGATAAATCGTTTAAAAATAAAGCACATTCTCAAGTTGGACCTATATTTTATAAGAAAAAAATTTATTTTTCAGAGATACAATATACATCTAAGAGGAGAGACGATTGTTTTCATAAGTGATGATTTTAAAGTGTGTTTTCTAATTATGATTTGGTACACAGATCTTTATCCAAGATATGAATAAAATACCATCATCTCAGCTACTTCTTCTCTGTGATTGCTCCTTTCTCGGTGGATGAGAAGTTTGTGAATATATGGCAAGTTCATAGATTTACTTTCTTCTTTTGTATACTTCAAAGTTAATTTTCACTGATGGCTGAGAAAATAGAAACAAATACTATGAGTGGATTTTCTGGGGAAAGCGACATAGGATAGAGGAATCTAAGGTGGCAGCCAACTAAACCCATCCTGGCCAGGAGCGTGACACCATGAGAACCAGAGAAACCAAAGCAGCGAGTTATCAAGATGCAGACAGAAGGAGAATGTCCTGTAACTGACAGACAGAGACCATGAGAGAGGAAATGTGTGATGGTCAGGTTTTGTTGTCAACTTGACTTTTTAGTAATCTTGGCTGGTTTTCTGATGTTGTTCACAGGAAGGCAGCCTTCTCAGTAGAAGGAGGCTCCGTGAAGCTAGAAATGAACATCCCTTCCTGGGAGGGCAGTGCAGGAAGGAGACTCAGGAAGTCAACAAGTCTGGGGAAGCCTTGCAAAACCCTGCCTATATAGAGGTGGGGAGAAAATCTCTCTCTTACCCCCTGCCTGTTTTGTTGTTGTGTGTGAAAGGAGGCCAGCCTCTTTCGCCATTATGGAATTTCCCCTGGATCTGTAGCTTCAATAAATCCTTTCCTCTCATAAATTGTGCCTGGTTTGGAGGTTCATCCTAGCAGCGTGTGGCTATGACGATATGATATTTCAATGTGATTAATTTCCCAGGACTTCAAATGAGATTTTAGCATAATAAATTAAAACTGTTTAATCTTTGTAACATCATAGTATTTATCAGGTGCAGGTTGGTAATCCAATATACATAAAGTCAAAGTCTGACTCTGTAAGCATAAAAAGGAAATATGTTACCTGCCCCAGACCACACTCCATGAATCAGAAGCAAGATGATGGGGACAACACAAAGTCAAGTCAGCTGATTGTGGTGGTGCACACAGTTAATCCCAGCATGGGGAGGCTGAGGTAGGAGGATCACTATGAGTTCGATGCCAGCCTGTGATTACAGAGTTCCAGGTCAGCCTGGGCTAGAGAGTCTGCCTCAAAAAAAAAGTCAAGTCAAAAGGACAGATACAGAAGGTCCTAAGAAAGAGACAGATAATCAAAGAATGCATCTGACTGCAGACAGACAGCATTGATCTTTTCCAGTTCTCCATCCTAGGCCAGAATCTATCTTAGAGAAGAGCTGTCTGAGATTCAGTGTGGGACCCTCACACAGTGGGGGAGATATGTCATTGCAAATGTCTCCTTGGAGGCCCAGATAAGAGGGAAGAGAAGTGATGTAATTCTTCTAGGACATGTTGGGGAAGATGGGAGAGGAAGGAAACACGAGCAGTGGGTTAAAAGACAGGAAGCATCTCTGGCCAACGACCTACAGAGACAAAACTTCCAGGCAGACAACAGCTCCCAGCAGGATCTGGGAACGTAGAGGCCACCTGCAAGCTTCATCTACCTGGATGTTCACAGGTCCTCTAGGAAGTCATCGGCGGCCCACAGCATCTGCCTCAGCGCTGAGAGGATCAGCACGTCCTTGGTGGAGTTCAGTTCCCACTCGGAGACGTAATTGCTAACCACCAAGATGTCAGATAGAGCAAAGCCAAGTTCTAGGTGGACTGTCTCTAGCTATAATACATAAATGAAAACCCAGACTCTCAGAAAAGAATAGGAATGCCAACATCAATTATGAAAGCAATAACAGTAAGATCTTGACAATCATCTTCCTATTGTTTAAAAAAAATGGACCTCTGACCCTACGAAGTACTTTTTTGAAGAACTATAGGTATCAAGTTCCAATGCCACTGCTGTTTTTTTTTAATTTAGAATACAAGTACTAAACTCAACATAAATGAAATTCCTATTTGTATAGGGTTTGATTATTATATAGAAATCTACAGCCATACCACCCTGAACGTGCCCGATCTCATCTGATTATTATATAGAAGACTTTTTAATATACTTAAAGCCATAAAGTTTCATGTTTTATTTCTTGGGATGAGTAGATTTTACTAGAGGTTAGTTTCTTGTTTAATTTTTGCTTGGGCTAGTTTAATTCTGGAGAGCTGGGTTCACAACATTGCTGTCTCATAAACATTGGAAAACGCTTTACCCTGTGTACTCTTGTTCTATAAAATACAGTGATGACAGTGCTCTCTCCCTGGATTGAGGAAAGAAATCTATCACATGAACTATCTTTATGAGTTCACACCTGGTAATCTCACTTCAACATCCTTTGGGCCTCCAACCTGTTCTATAAGGGAACTTCATGTTGTACACATTGTTAACGTCCCCTAAAATATCTGTGATTCCCTATAATGAAGCATCATAAAATCAAATGATGTCACTTCCTGCTTCTGCTTTGATGCCCTACACCACCGAGCTGTGCAACTCCTTGCTTCTCAGACATGTTGCCTTTCCCTCAATAATATATGGATTTAGGCTGTCCCAGGAGGCCTGAAATTGTTCTCTCTTCACTCCCAAAGTTATTCCTACTTGAACATGACTTTTAATACATAGTGAAATCATCCCCTGTGATATTTTCCTCCTCTAGCTTTTAAGATGCATCATTTTTAGTCTATTTCACTTCATATCTATATCATTATCATGTCATGTTCCTTTGTCTTCCTTTTCTTATCCCACCCCCTCTCTCGCCTCACTTCTATCTCTGAAAATTATAAGCTTTTCAGTACAAGGAATATTATTTTCATTATGTTGTATTATTCATTAGAGACTATCACACTAGCTTGGCCATAAATGTCATCAGTAAATATATGTTGAACTGAATTTAAGTACATCACATTATAACAGATGGAATTACTCTTAAGTGTCAGTACAGAGATATTTAATTTGGAAAACCCTGGGAAATGTGTCCTAATTATTCAAGTATTAATTTTAATTCTTCTAAAATTCAGTAAGCATCAATTTTTCTTTTTGTAAATAATCTTTTCATCTATTACAGAGGCATACCCCAAAGATCGTATTCACAAACAGCATTACTCATTACCTTGAGTTTCACAGGCTTGCAGCTGTATATGTCTAGGAAATCACTGTTTCTAATCAGCTCTATGGTGTCCACGTGAGTGAGCAGAGCCATGTGTGCTATTCCTGTCAAACAGATACCCGTGGGTTTATCATCACAGACAGTGACAGTATGTTTAAGCGAACATACTATCAATTGAACTGAGAGCAACTAAAGATGTGTAAACTTCCCCCACATCCAGCCCTCACACACATGTTTTTAAAAATTCCCCTGGATTAATCATGGTACCTATAATCTTTGCCCTCCAAGTAAGAAATGGAGCTTCAACTGAAACCAGTTCTTGAAAAGCTAACTGCAATTTATGCTATAGTATTGCTAATTGATACCCTGCTCAAACTGTGGTTTTGACAGAGGCTGGAGGAAAACCAAGGAGTTCTAATAATGAAGACGAGGAGAGGCCTCGAGGAGACAGCAACCATCAGCCTCACAAATAAGCTTCTCCAATGTACCAACGTTAGCAAACACGTCACAGCTCCCTTCTCATTGCTGGGACAAAGCACCCAACCAAAAGCCTCGAGGTCCGCCCTAGTGATGACCTCCTTCATCAAAGCTCCACCTCCCAAGTTGCCATCATCTGATTCAATCCACGACACACCCTCTGCAACCTCGGAAAGATTTTAAAGTTCACTGAATAGGCAAATCTATAAACAAGCAAGTCAAACGCTTATCATTTGACTAAGCTTCAACTTATTCAAACTGATGCCTCTTGCCCACTCAAATGGATAAACCCAAAAGAAAGAGAGAGAGAGAGAAAGAAAAAGAAAGAAAGAAAGAAAGAAAGGAAGGAAGGAAGGAAGGAAGGAAGGAAGGAAGGAAGGAAAGAAGGAAGAAAGAAAGAAAGAAAGAAAGAAAGAAAGAAAGAAAGAAAGAAAGAAAGAAAGAAAGAAAGAAAGAAAGAAAGCTGATCATGCTTACAATTTCTGAACCTGTTGGCTCTCGCTCCTTACCAGGTATATTATTTACTGGCTTCTCTTTCTTACAAGACTATTTCTGCCAATGTTCTAATCTTTGGCCCTCAGGAAATCTATATAGCATTTGGTCAACAAATGTTTGATCAGATGCAGGAGAGTATTTGGTTAGGATTTTATTGCTCCCAATTTGTTTAATCCTTACAAAGATAAGTCATCTCAGACAGGTATTATTATAATAATTTTCTTTAATGAAGATATTGAAGCCTATACACCCACTATAATCTTACCAAATTAACCATGTCCCATTTAACCTATACTGATCTCACTCTCCATTGGCTTTATTTATTTATTTGTTTATTTGTTTATTTATTTATTGCAGAAGGCAGCAAGAACCATGGACAACCCATTTCTGCCAAGATCAGAAATGATAGCTGACTCCCAGGAGATGAACCACCCCTCACACATCAGCCAGGACCCAGGTGAAATCACAGAGGAAGTAGTGAAATGAACAAGACTGCTGCATCCACAGAGAGCCTGACAACCTGTGCCAGGGTGATGGAGACAGACACTGAGGACACTCAATCATTCCAAAGTAGAAACCCAGAGACTCTTAAGAGCGCGTCACTAAAGCACACTTAAAACTCACTCACCATGGCTCAGGAAACTTTGCAGAAGAGGGAGCAGAAAGATAGTAAAACATGGTGGGGGGTATACAGAGGCATTATCCCCCCATACACACAAAAAAAAACCCTGTCTGCTGTTTGCAGGACTCCTAGCCCTCCATCCCATGGAACATTCAACAATCCCATTGAGGAGGGTCTCCAGTGGAATAGGGGCAGGAAAGAGGGAAGTGATGTGCCAACCAAGACTTTTGCATATAGAGTTTCTACTTATTAATAAAAAATTAAAATAAATAACGATATAGAAATGGAGCATGGTAAAAACCCCTTTAATCCCAGCACTTGGGAGGCAGAGGTAGGAGGATTGCCATGAGTTTGAGGCCACCCTGAGAATTCACATAGTGAATTCCAGGTCAGCCTGGGCTAGAGCAATACCCTACCTCAAAAACACAAGCATATATATATGGAGAGAGAAAGAGAGACAGAGAGACAGACAGAGACTAAGTCTTCCATGCATGATCATACAGCTATTGAGAGTTCAAATGAATTTAACCATAGCGGTGAGTTAGAAACACTCACATCTCCAGGCCCTTAAGCCTTTCCTGTTTCCAAAAATCATACCATGATGACAGAGTCTAGTCATTGCCCTAATTCACAAAATGGAATAAGACTCACCGCATTTTATTATCTCCCTTCTAATTTTTTTGATCCATGTCACGGACTCATAAGAGAGGTTTTCAACAGAGTTGGCATCAAACACAAATGCCACACAATGAATTCTGTCCTTGAGCAATGGATTCTGAATGTAGTTGTCACTTTCTGGTGTGATGCTTCTCTTGGACTCAAACTGTAAGGCAGGCAAGAAGTGATCTGTTAATTCAAACACTAAACACAAGGTCCTGTCTAAGTGAACAAAACATGCAAATCCAGCCTTAAAGACAGTTCTTGTACAAGTAGCTGGTGATGCTATCCCACACACAGGACTTCCGTGAGCAAAGGGCATGTAATCTGAGAGCTGTGAAAAGGGAGGTAGTCTCACAAAAGAAGATAAATTGATGAAAGAAATTGTTCTAGATAAATGAAGCAATGTGAGCAGAGAGAGAGGTCAGAGCTCTCAGAGAGAAAATGAGAGAGTTAAAGAGGAGACAGGCATCTGGTGAGGCCTTTTCTCCAGGACCAAGAGTGGCTCTGTGGGGATCTGGACCACAGATACAATGTGGCATTTTCATATGAATTTACAATATACTCTTCCACGAAAGGAAACACAAGGAAAGATAGCTGGGCTGAAGAGATTGCTCAGTGGTTAAGGTCCTGGCCTGCAAAGCCTATAACTAGCATTAAATAAATATTTATCAGGGCTGGAGAGATTGCTCAGTGGTTAAAGACACATGCTTGCAAAGCCTGGTGGCCTGGGTTCAATTCCCCAGTCCCACATAGAGCTAGATGCACAAAGTGACACATGCATCTGGAGTTCATTTGCAGTGGCAAGAGGCCCTGGTGCACCCATATTCATTCAATTCTCTCTCTTTCTCTCTCTCTCTCCCTCTCTTTCTGTTGCTCTTCTCTGTCTGCTTTTAAATAAATAAATAAAAGTTCTTCCAAGGCTGTGAAATAGTTTAATTGGTCAAATGCTTGCTGCACAAGCAAGAGAACCCGAGTTCAAATCCCGCCTTGCCCTTGTTACTGTAAAATACCAGGACCTTCACTGGGAAGGCAGAGAAAGAAGGACCCCTAGAGCTTGCTGGCTGCCTCGTCTGGCCACATGCATGCATTCCAAAGTCAATGAGAGACCCTCTTTCATAAAATAGGGTGGGCATTGATTAAAGACAATATATTAGAAAATAAGCATTTAAAATAATCAATCATTTTCTTCTTGATGATTAGCACATGCTTACCTTGTATCTGTCAGGCATGTGGCCTTTTAAGATGGAGTTGATATCATTAATGCACAAGCCATATGTCTGACTCAGCCCCAGCGAGTCACACAGAACAAATGGGAGGATGCTGCCATCATTGCCATCCGTAAAAGAATATGTCCTATACTGAAAAGGGAAGAAAAGCAACTTGAAAAGTACATTGATAGAATTGGGCTTAAAAACATATCTTTACATGTAGTGAAGTTGTGAGAAGATTTTCCAGTATAATTAATGTAAACCAAAACCAGAAAGGCTGTGTGGCCTAGGTCCCACTTACTGTCTTGGATGTCCCTTCGACATTAGAGCCCACCAAGGCCTGTGTTGTTATGTGACCACGGAAAACAGACTTCACTGAATTGACAAAGCTCGACTTCCCAGCTCCAATTGGACCCAGCAGCAGAATTCGCACTTGGGGAACCAGGTCTCCATAGGGCTGATGGGTTCTCACAGCAGACAGCAAGTTCTCTCTGAGCCTTTTCAAGCAGAAAACTTCTTAACAACTGGCTAAGCTCAGTTCACAGGATATCACCATAAATATTTCTAGAATTCATTTCTTGTCCCTTATGTTATTATGTTTTATTAGCAGCTTGCAGACACAAGACCGCTCTGCCTCACATTCAATGGTTTAAAAAAAAAGAAGAAAAAAATTACACTTGAAGCTATTCTCAATAAGACATAAAACTGTTTACTTATGCTACAAGGCCATATAAACCTAGTGATAAATATCATCTACTTCAAATGTGAAAATGAATTAATAATATACCCTTCAAACAATAATAGTCTCTTGAAGTTTGTGGAAGGAGATCATTTTCATGTTCACTAGTAGATATTCCCAACCTGACAATCATTCCCAGCACACAGATCATCGAAAATAGTTGAAACTCTCCTACAAGAATTCTAATAACAAGTATAGACACGCTTTAAGTACACAAATTGATTCTACTCATTGTTCTTTTTGTTAGTTTCTATCATTTCTCTCATCAACTTGTTTTATGTTTACAGGTCCAGTTTAGGCTCTTCATCATCTCCCCGTCACCTGTGATCATGTATGCTGGCAACGGTTGATGGATGTCATCCTTATCAGAGACAAAGAACAGAGTAACAGAAGGCTAAAACATTGACTTACAGAGTGATACCTTTCTTCTCTCTTTCACCCCATTCATCTATGAAAAAAAAAAGGAATAACATAGATTAAAAGTTAACTGAAGGGCTAGAGAGATGCCTCGGCAGTTAAAGCTTCGCCTACAAAGCAAAAGGATCCAAGTTCAATTCCCCAGGACCCACATAAAGCCAGATACACAAAGTGGACACATGTGTCTGGAGTTTGTTTGCAGTGGCTAGAGGCCCTGGCCTGCCTATTTGCTCTCTCTCTCTCTCTCTCTCTCTCTCTCTCTCTCTCTCTCTCTCTCTCATAAATAAATAATTTTTAAAAAGTTAACTGAAGGTGAATAAATTCATTAGCTGCAAACACCTAAGAAGCCCTTTGCATGAGGACCATACAATCTCCAAAGAGGAAAAGGCACTGAGATTCATAGAGGACACCCACTGCCCTGCCTGTGAACCAACCAAATGTACCTGTCAAATATGCAAATGCTCAGAATATACCTTCCCCAGGAATCCTTCTTTTGAACAGGTACATATAAATAAGCTTTCTATAGAAAAGAATGAAAATAGTCAGTAGACACATTTGTTGGGATCAAGAATAAGAAGGTATGAAACCATCATTGAAACCAAATCTATACATCTTCAAAAGTTTTATAACATCAAAGTTTGACAAGGATATACGGAAATAGATATTTTATAAAAGTGAATTGGGACTCGAGAAGATTGCTCAGTGATTGAAGGCACTTGCTTACAAAGCCTGCTGGCCCTGATTCAATTCTCCAGTACCCACATAAAGCCAGATACACAAAAATGGTGCGTGCATCTGGAATTTGTCTGCAGTGGCAAGAGGCCCTGGTATGCCCTTGCATCTCTCTGTGTGTGTCTCTCTTTCTGTGAGTGTGTCTCTCTACTTTCCTCCCCTCCCTCCCTTTTTGCAAGTAAATAGATATAAATATTTTTTTTACAAAACTGTTGGGAATTATATAGACAACAGCCATTTTGAAAGACATCTATCCAGGCTGGAGAAAGAGCTCAGAGGTTAAAGGCACTTGTTTGCAAAGCCTGATGGCATGGGTTGAATTTTCCAGCACACACATAAAGCCAGATGTACAAATTGGCACATGTATCTGGATTTTATTTGCAAGATCAGGGAACCCTGGAAAACCCATTCTCTCTCTCTCTCTCTCTCTCTCTCTCTCTCTCTCTCTCTCTCTCTCTCTCTCTCTCTCTCTCTCTCTCCCTGTGTGTGTAATAAATAATATTTTTTAAAGACATCTATTGGTCGTGTGTGGTGACACATGCCTTTAAACCCAGCCCCTGGGAGGCAGAGGTGGAAGGATTGCTATGATTTTGAGTGAGGGTTTGATGTAGTCCCAGAGAAATCCAGCTGGAGTAAAACTCTCCCTTGGGGAGGGGGGCGGGCGGGTGAACTAAAAAAAGAAGACAACCAACCAAATGAAAAGATACCAAATCTTTAAATAATAATTCCACCTCTAAGAAGTTATCAGAGAGAAGTATTTTTGTACACAAAGCTGCCTGTATAAAGATACTGAAGGAGTATTATATACAGCACAAAGATTTAAGTCAATTTAAATGACTTGCAGTTTTTTTTAAAAATACAGAGATTTTAAAATGTCTTTAACAAACAAGAAGATCAGATTCATTAGACAGCTTGATGAACCTGAAGGCTATTGGACCAAGTAAGACCAAACACAGGCAAACCCTCACGATTGCAGTTATATGAGGAATCTAAAATAAATACATAAAAGTAGGCCATTCCAAAGGGTGAATGAAGGAGCAATAGACAAGAGGATGATATGCAGGCAGAAAAATCACAGTTTAGGTAAACAAGAGAATTAAGTCCTTAGACATCTAGTGAGCCACATAATGCTTACAGTTAACAATAGTATATGATGATTAACTTTTGCTAAGAGGTTGGACCTCACGTTAAAAGTTCTTACTGAATGGTCGAATCTTAGCAGTTTTTGACCAGGCTTCAATGTGAGCCACCCCACCAGACACAAGGGCAAGTTTCAAAAGGTGAGTTTTCCTTAAAGCGGAGTCAGGCAGAAGGCAGCAAACATGGGGGGGGTGTGGAGCAGAATTCTACATAGGATTATTGGAAACATACCTTCACATCGAAAGACTTCACACTCCTGAATGGAGATCGTAGAGACCTGAGGTAGTTCAAGGTCTTTACTAATCTTTGAACTCATTCTCAGTTTTTTTTCCCATAATATTATGCAGAAGTTAGCATAAGTATTATTATCACAAAGCCATGAAGACGTTGGTCCTATTTCAGATTCTGAAATTTTTGTCTCTTGAAGTGCAAAAGAAGTGATGAGAACTTCTTTACCTTCATCTTTGTTCTGGAAACCTCCCTGTACATAGGCTCCAGTGACATAATTGTCACCATAAGTCACTATTATAGCAGGACCTTGATTGTCACACTTCTGAAGTAAATTTTTAAGAGAAAATCCGTGGACACTGGCCTTATAAAGAAGGCAAAGTTTGCTTCCAAAATGATTTTCCAGTCTCTTTTTCTGAGACCACGTCAACTGAGTTCTTACTGCCATGCTGCACAACCTAGTGGAAGATGCCACATATCTCTCGTTAAACATTCAAAAGTAAACAAATGTGCCAAAAATCTCACATTCGTTCTTCTTACTTAATCTACATAAGCCAGGAAATTAATGAATAAGTAGCAAGAAAGTCATTAAGTAGCTGTTCATTCTAAACGATTGCTTTTAAAAATAAACTTCAAAAAATACCAAAACAACAAGACTCTTGTTTGCAGACAACTAAGAAAAGTGGAAAGACATAGGTCATTTACCTGTTCGAAGAATCTGCAAAGGGTTGGAGCTGGTGTAGCTCTGTCTCAATAACAAATCACCACCCAGGCTGGCAGCTTCTGCTCAGGAAAGGAAACTGAAACTCATTAAGTCCTGCCCAGTTGGCAGCCAGCCAGCTTTCTTCTTAAAGAACCCAACCAAAACTGCTTATTGAGGAAGCGGTTTATTTTGGTTTACAGACTCCAGAGGAAGCTCCGTGATAGCAAGGGAAACAAAAGCATGGCCAGAGGGTGGACATCCCCTCCACCACACTGCAAACAGCGGCAGGAAGGTGTGCCAAACACTGGCAAGGGGAAGCTGGCTAGAACCCCCATAACCCCCCCAACAACACAGCTCCATCGAGGTTCCAATTCCAAAACTGGCATCATGTGGTGATCAAGAATTCAAAACACAGTAAGTTAAGGGAGACACCTGAATCAAACCATTACAATCTGCCCCTGGCCATCATAAATTGATAAATGCAGTGCATTCAGTCCAACATTTTTTTATCAATCACAATGATGTTCAAACATCCCCATAATTCAAGGTCTTAACTAAGCTGTCATACCAAAATAATAATCACAATAATAATGCACAAAACATTCATACTGCAAAGGTGATGAAGGTCAAAACAAATTAAACCAATACAAGACGTAAAATAAACAGGGTAACATCGAACTCCAAGTGCAATACTAACTTGTCTCCGGAGTTCCAATTGCACCCCTCCAGCTCAGCTACTCCCAGTCTGGGAAAACTCCATCTTGTGCTGGCAGCTTTCCTTGGCAGCCATCCCATAATCCTGGCATTCACTGGGTCTCCACTGCTACCCATGGTTCATCCTCCTGGCTCCGTTGGGCATCTATGCAGGTAATCCAACACACCTGCTCCACACTGCCCATGGCCATTTCCAGAAAACACCCAATGACCCTCTCTTCCTGCATTTGTTATACTCCATAGTACCAGGTGGGCTACCAACCTGTTAATCCAATGGGGAACAAAGCCAACTTTGAAAAGCAGAAAACATCCTTCAGCACTCAGGCCCCTAACTTCAAAGAGCCCATGTATTTCCCGCTGTCCAGTGCAGATCACTTGGCCCAAACTCAATGGTTGTCATCTCTCAAACAATTGCAACTGAACCTGTAGTGGATTGGGCCCAGAGATATCCTTTCTTTTTTTTAATATTTTATTTATTCATTTTCAAGCAGAGAGAGAGAGAGAGAGAGAGCTTACCAGGGCCACCACCTTGTGGGTCTGGCTTATGTGGGTCCTGGGGAATTGAACCTGGGGCCTTAGGCACTGGAGGCAAATGCCTTAACCGCTGAGCCATCTCTCCAGCCCAGAGATTTCCTTTCTTTCTGTGCCATCTCCATCTGCTCACACCAGTTAATTTATATGCAAAGCAACCCTGCACAAGTTCTCAGGACACAGGCAGGCAGAGCGCAGCAAGCCTCTCACACAAACTGCTTCCAGACGAGTCCCAGCAAAGTTCTTTCTCCCCCTCATAATCCAAACCTCACAGTACATACTTCTTACTGCTTCAGGTCTTTCAACTCTGACCAGAATCCCTCAAACTGTGCTTACAGCACTGCAAGGCATCTCTTAGGTGGAGGCATTCCTCCTGCAAATCAGTTTCAAAAGGCCTAAAGCTACAGATTCAGGGTTCTAGCAGCCACAACGGATCCCACTCTCTGGTACCAAAACTGTTGCAGTCAGCTTTCTCTTTGCTGTGACAAAAAAAAAAAAAAAAAAGCTGCTGAAAGGATTTATTCTGGCTCAGAGACCTGAGGGGATGCTCCATGATGGCAGGAAAAATGATGGCATGAGCAGAGAGGGTGGACATCACCTCCACCACAGCAGTGCTCATGAGCCTTCTCCCAACAACACACCTCCAACAAGGTCACAGTTCCAAAACTGCCACCAAGCTGGGGATCAAACATTCAGAACACATTTAGTTTATGGGGACACTTGGATCAAACCACTACAGATGGCATAATTTGTTTTAAATAGCTAATCCCTATACAAGTAGTCTTAGAATAAAAAAAAAAAACATAAAAACATATGCTCACAGATGTTACTGAATTTTTTAAAGGTAAATTCAATGAGTTTGTGTCTATGGATATACAAAATAGTGCTATCTATTGTACCTCCAAAGCACACCTTAAATTCCTCCACTTCTCTGAATCTCTGCTGTCATACTCTGCCTGTCTGCTTGCTTTCCCACGTCTCAGTTTCCTCCTCACATACCTGTCACACATAAGCCAATTGCACGAGTTTCAACCTATGACCCTCTTATGCCATCACAGTGCCGAGGATCACTGTGAGATCTTGTATCCCACAGACAGAGCACAACCAAAAGATAAGGTTTGAGGACAGCACAGTTACTTTTTACAAGTATATGCACTGGTCAAGACTGATTTAAATCTATCCTTTCCACATGGACTATTTATTACATGCTAATTTTCTTAGTAAGGCTGTTAAATAGAAATGCACACTTTTCAATCAATAGTATCCTAGTTCCCTTTTTTGTAATTTCATTAAACTACTTAATGACAATGACAATGAATGTTTTGTGCATTATTATTGTTATTATTATTTTGGTATGACAGCTTAGTTAAGACCTTGAATTATGGGGATGTTTGAACATCATTGTGATTGATAAACATATTCTAGAAATTTATTGCATTGATATAAAAATGAAAATAGAGCATGTAAGAGATCATCCTCCTTCCCCAAAGTTGGCAATTACCTGTTAACTGCAGTCTCTAGTGATGCAAGTTAAACTTATTTGTGTTACAAACTATGGATGTTTCTTTCAATAGATAGTTATTTTTTAAATATTTTATTTATTTATATGCAAGCTGAGAGAAAGAAAAAGAAAGAATGGGGGATGGGTGCACCAGGTTCTCTTGCAACTACAAAAGAACTAAAGATGCAAATGGCACTTGATGCATCTGGCTTTAAGTGGATACTGCGAAATTGAACCCATGCCACCAGGCACTGCAAGCTTATCTCAAACCACTGAACCATCTCCCTGGCCCCAATAACTATTTATTCTATGCTAGCTATAGATGCAGATAAGGTTCCTTCCTCCAGAAAGCTAGATGCAACAGGAGAATCCTAAAGCTTGAGGTCCACCTAGCCTGGTGCTGACAAGAGACAGAATGACAAGAAAGATTCTGCTTTCTTCAAACAAGGGAGAAGGTACAGAATGATGTCCCAAGGTTGTCTTCTCACATACACACACATAACACACACATGCAAGCGAATTATGTTGTAGAACAAATGTGCTCTCCTAGAGAGAGGAGGAAGTCAAAAGGTTAACATGTCTGAATGCTTGGTCCCCAGCTGGTAAAATTTCAGATGTGGAGCCCAGCTGGAGGAGGTGTGTTGTTGGGGCCAGATTTAGGAGTAAACTATCCAGCTCCCCTTGCGAGCTCAGCTCACTCTCCTGCTGTTATTTTCCACCTGCTGTGACAGAGGTGATGCCCAGTCTCTGCTCATGCTATGCTGTCCTCTGTCATCATGAAGCTTCCCCTCAAGACTGTAAACCAAAACTAAAACCTTTTCTCCCTTCTGCTGCTTTTGGTCTGTGTTTTGACCCAGTAATGTGAAGGTAACTACAAGAGAGAAAAATAAAGGAATGGAAAGGATAGTATGACCCCAAGGATGTTTCTTTTGAGGGCTGGATGGACAGTGAGGCTATTCATTAATATGAGGTTATTGGGTGATTCCTTGAGGGGAAATGAGTCATTTTGTCTTCCTCTGGCATCTGTAACTGAAGACAAAAGGGTGTTTGAAAACAGGCTAGGGAATGATAGTAAATTTGAGTAATATCAGCATATAGCTATACTCGAAGAGCAAATTCCAATTAATAAGCACAGTCCTGTGGGCCGAGTCTTGTGTCTCCCTCTTTCAAGATCAACAGCAGTCAGCCACCATCAGCAAGACTGGCAGGTCATGTTTCTTCTGTACTAAGAGGGCTTCCTGAAAGGGAGTGAAGACTTCCAAATGTTCCTGCCTTCCATACAGCCTAGATCCGGCCCTCTCCTATACTCCTCAGAAGAGCTCATCTTTTTGCTTAGTTTTATTTTGGCATGTGCCTATGTAATTTGTGTGGCATGTGTATGTGCAGTGCATCCACGTGCTTTTGCACATGTGTGCTCCACACATGCATGTGTGCACAGGTCAAATGAGAACAAATGGGCTCCTCTTCTCTCTTCCATGTGATTTCCTTAACACGGAGTCTCTCACTGAACCAGAGCTGCCACTTTTGGTCAGTTTAGCTGACCAGCAATCCATCCCCAGTGCTGCTCCTGTCTCCCCCCCCCTTCCTCTCTCCCCCACAGGCCTCAGCTTCCAAGCAGGTGTGGCCACATCTGGATTGAACTGGGGCCCTCTCAGGCCTTCCTGCTTGCAAGCTGAGAGCTGTAACCTGGCAAGTCTTCTTATGCACTGAGCCACTCCCACAGCCCCTCCCCCTCCTTATTCTATACTCTTCCCTTAAAGCATTACTTTAGAAAAAATTTATTTCTCCATACCTAACCCTAAGGAATTCTCACTGTCTTGGTAACCAGGAAAACTCAGAAGAGAATAATTCTGGTTAAAAGTAAAATTTAAATTCTGTTAGAATGCAGAAGACAATTGAGCCAAAACATATTTTAAAAAGAAAACTAAGAAGCTGGAAGAAAGATACAGAGGTTTTAAAAAGAACAGCTGGGGGCTGGGGAGATGGTTTAATTGGTAAAGTGCTTGCCTTCCATGCATGAGGACCTGAGTTCAATCCCCAGAACCCATGTGGAAATGCCAGGCATGGTGGTACGTGCCTGTGATCCCAGCACTGAGCAGTGAAGACAAGAGGGTCTCAGGTGGGCTCTCTGGAAAGCCAATGCCACCTAATTTTTGAGTTTTGGTCAAATGAAAGACTGTCTCGAAAAAGTAACAATGTTATGAATGATAACACCTCTGGATTCACACCCATTGCACAAGTATACAAACACACACACAGACAATTAAATGAAACTGAAAAATATATTGTAAGATTTAGTTTTGTTCAATAATGGTCCTAATTTTTGTGGCTACCAAGAGAACTTCAGGATCATTTTAGGAAACAACCTTCTTAGTGATCCGCTACTGTATTCAATCATTCCATTTTGGAGACATGCCTAAAATACTTTGGAATTCAAGAGATTTAAACAGAACAAGGGACTATTAAAGGAAGTAATTTGATTTAATTTTATAGAGCTATTCATGTTTTCACCTAGAGATAAGTGACAGTTATCAGTTCACTCCCTCCCCCTTTCCCCATCTATATGGTAAAACAGTGTCACTCTGGAGAGGGTGGACAGAACAGTAATTACCAGTGTTTTTATTGACTAGGAGACTTTGTACTGAACTCTAAAAACGCAAAGGTAAAGTTCAAAATCTGTTTCTCAAAGAACTCACAATCTATTGTAAAAGACAGATATCTATCCTTTATGGTCATTATTCTAGTGGTTAGTAAATATCTAGAGTTACATGATGTGCTATAGAAGAAACAAAGACTGAGAAAGAAGTCAAAGAAACGAAATCGTAAATGGCATGAGAGACGGAAGATGATTTGCTGGAGGCTGCGTCTTGGTTCACTGCTTCTCGGTGGCTGGGTTTGAGGTGTGACTGGTTGTTGAAGGCGTCATCAAGTAGTTGCTGTCAGAGATGGAAAGCAGAATATTAGCAAAGGCAGAGTGTCCAGGAGCCTGATCCTCACTGGGCCATGCCAACTTAAGTTTAGGCTAAGTGTCATGGTTTGATCCAGGTGTTCCCCACAAACAAATGAATGTGTTCTGATAGATCTATCCTCAGCTGATGGCAATTCGGGAATTAGAACCTCACTAGAGCTGTGTTGTTGGGGGTGGGCTTATGGGGGTTAAAAGCCAGCTTCCCCTTGCCAGTATTTGGCACACCTTCCTGCCGCTGTTTGCAGTGCTGTGGCAGAGGTGATGTCCAGCCCTCTGCTCATGCCATCGTTTTCCCTGCCAGGATGGAGTCTCCCCTCGAGTCCGTAAGGCAAATAAACCCATTCCTCCACAAGCTGCTTTTGTTTGGGTTCTTTCTGTGCAGCAACTAGAAAGCTGACTGCAACACTTAGGGTCAAAACTGAGGCAACAAATGTCACTTTCATCTGCAAACGAGATTAACACTGGAACTATAACCTATCACATACAAGGACTAATGGACCCCGACCACCCAGCTGAGTGTAACTTAGGGTTTTCCCCCAAGACACCAGAGCTTTATGAGAGGAGTGGAAGGAAGTCAGATTACTGATTTCTTGGGGAGGCAAATCATCCAGGGAGTCCTCGGCAGCTCGCAGCATCTGCTTCAGTGCAGACAGGATCACGACATCCTTTATGGGATTCAGACTCTGCTCCGAAGCGTAATTGTCAACCATCAAGATCCTGGAGATAGGAATGCCTAACATGCTGTGGACATGAATGACCTGTGGAAAAATATCCACATCTCTATAAGTAGATCTAAGAAGCACATGTGTAAATATATAACTAGCATATTCTATTGTAAACTTCATTTATTTTAAAGAGAATGAATTTGATAAATTTTCTTCAGAATATAATTTTGATGATTGTGGTTTTTTAGTAAGATGTAAATTTTAATGAACCAAACAATTAGCCCAATTAGTCACAGTATCGAGAACTGAACCCAAGGCCTCACGCATGATAGGCAAGCATTCTGTCATCAAGTTACATCACCAGCCCTCTTGTGACTTTTTAAATTTAAGCCACGATCTCACTAAGATGCCCAGGGAGGCTTTGAACTTACGATCCTCATACTTCAGCCTCCTGATATTACAGGCCTGTACTAACAGGACCATTGTGATCTAATTCTTCCTCCCCTAGGAATATGCTGGGTAAGCATGTGTGTGAACACACACACACACACACACACACACACACACACACACACACACATAGTCACACTGTGATACTTTTATGATGACGCCTGATTACAAGCAACTTTCTTTACCTGCTTTGAGAAGTCATGTGTTTTGCCATGTTTAAAAAGTCACTTTCAAGAATTTCATCATAATTGCTCACTTTCGTAAGCAAGGCTACATGTGCTATACCTGTGCCAAAGAGATAAACCATTATTTTATCATAGATAAGAACATGTCAACAAAGCAATTCAACTGTGTGAAAGCAGCTCTAAGTGATTTTAATAGTTACGTATGAAATATTCCCAGTAAAACTCAGTACAGAGCCTAAAGTTTTTTTTCTGAAAGGAAAATGTCCTTTTTTTCAAAAGTAAGAGTTCACTTTTCATACACCTAAATTCACGCTAAATTGTATCCATCTACTCATCTGTGTGTATAACAGGTTTTAAAGCCGTCAGAGGGAAATGTGAGCCACAAGCACTAAAAAGAACCAACCTGAAGAGAGAAAGGGAGGAGGCTGTGTGCTAGCATTTACCACAGAGAACTACCTGACTTCACGGTTCAGTATTGCCTCTGCGCCCTCCCTGTCAGCTGGGGAGACCCAATCACTAAACCACACATAGCTTCTAGCTCATCAAACTCCTCCTTTTACCATTAACTGATTCCAGGGGGGAAATAGCATAAAATTCTCATTTCCAAAGGCCAGTCATAAATGCCTTGAGATTCCTTTCTGATGAAAGAGCTGTCAGTGTCTCCCACCACTTCTGAGAGCCAATCTTAAATGATCGCCTTCCCTGTGGCCCCTGTGTGCCACAGCTGACCTCGTACTTGAGGTGTATGAGTGTAAAAATCAGAGAGAGAAGTTCTCGACTGGTACAACTTTTTCGACCTCTAGTTCAATGCACTTCTTCTCATATAATGAACACAATTCTCTCTTATACACAGTGGCATCAAGCAAGCCTTGCTACACACAACATGGAGTGGAGCCATGTATTATTGAAAAAAAAAACATTTCAAATCTTAGCATTGCTCTAATTCAATCTTATCCCCAACATACATCCCGCCATGATTTTATCGATAGCAAAAACAGCCACACCAACTAAGAGAAAGAATGCTTTCCCCACACAGTGATACTGGGAATATGAAGTGGGATCGTGTATCTGAACATTGCCTTGGTGATTTAAAAAAACTAAACATACACTTTCCATAGGATCTAGTAATCATATCCCTGGGAATATGAAAAATATGAATAATATTTTATTATCCATTTATTATTTATTATTGCATATTAATATGAATATGGAAAAATGAAAACTTATATCCATAAAACCTATACAGTAATGTTCAGATGAGTTTTATTTACAATAGCAAAAACTGGAAGCTATCAAACTATCCTTTGACAGGTAATGGTTAACCATGCTGTGGTATAATATTGTGGTTAACAATAAAAAAAAGAATGAACAGTCAATACATACATTTTCTGGCATAAACTTCAAAGGGTATTAAACCAAGTCCAAATGCCAGTCACAAAAGGAAACATACTGTATGATTCCATGTATGTGACATTCTCAGATGCAAATGGGTTGTGACAGAGAAGATGTTAGATGCAAAACTTAAGGATGCTGAATGATCTGTGTGTGCCATGGAGGTAAACTTAGTAGTAACTGAATTGATCTGAAACTTATCATATAGGTTACATGAATCTATACATATGGCACAATGATAAGAGAGTTAGGCTTAACATAATGTCACACTCTGATCTGAATTCTTCTTAATCTGCCTACTTCACATGGAGGCACAAGATGGGCACCAACCTGGAACTCCAGAAAATGGAGGAAGGGTACCTGTGCTCTCTTTGTAACTTCCTGTGAATCTGTAATCATTTCAATTTTTTTAAAAAGTGATACAATGAGACTCACCACAGTTCAATACTTCTTTGTGAATTGCTTTGAGCTTTTCAATTATGTTATTGGAGAGACTGTCAATAGAGTTGATGTCTAAGACATAAGCCACACAGTGAATCCTATCCTTCAGTAATGGTGCGGCAACATAGGACAGATCCTCTGATGTGATTTTCTCAAGTGGATTAAACTGTTAGACAAACATAATAGAACATTCATAAATCAGAAATTTTGCTTGCATTTTTCAGCAAAACCCACCACCTCTCTCACCCCTCCCTTCGGTTGCTCACTCACTCCTTCCCCAGGTTAGTCGATGTGCCTCCCTTCACACCTCCTTTCCAGTGTGAAAACATGCCATTTTATCTTTATCAAGGATAAACATAGCAGGACACTGAGATGGTTCATGGTTAAAGGGGGTTAAAGGGACTTGCTTGTAACAGAAGAAATCTTACCCTGTATTTGTCTTGCACGTGGCCCTTCAAGATGTAAGGCACGTCATGTATGTTCAGTCCAGCTTCCTCCCTTCCATCCAGCCCCATTGAATCACATAACATAAATGGGAGAGATTTTCCATTTTTTCCATCTTTAACAGAATAGATCCTATACTGTAAAAAAAAAATAATAATAACGTGTTAAATTTTTTTAGCATTCAAGACAAGAGGAAGAAGAGAAACTACACCATGTTTTATCACCTCAACAATTTTCCTCTCTGAACCCTTAATAAGTTACTTAGAAGTTGTATCTGTTGAAATTGAACCTATCAGGGATTAAAAGTGAAAGCCTCGTGTATCTATCTGTGCTAAAAACAGATCATGTTACATGGATTTATCACATGTAATGTGATGTTTTGAAGGACATATAAATGGTAGAATGATGAAATCTAGGAAGGTGACATATATTCCTTCACTTGATGATTTTGTGATGAAAACGTTTACATGGACTCTCTTAGAATTCTTAATAAAATATATGATAAATACACAGTCGTCATGCTATATAACAAATCTCTTGGCTCTACTCCCCCACTTAATTTAAACCTTTTATCTTTTGACCAACATCACTCATACTCAGCTACACACACAGCCTCTCCAGCTCCTCATGGCCACCAGTCTACTACTCAACTGCTTCTGGATTCTGCACATGACATCATCTGATATGTGTCAGTTGCTTTTATCATTGCTGTCAGTCACTAAACGCTTAAGGAAGAATTCACTTTGGCTGACAGAAGGTACAGACCAGCATGGCGGGAAAGGCATGGCTAAAAGAAGTCAGTGGCCACACTGCATCTACAACCCGAAAGCAGAGAGAGAGAGAGAGAGAGAGAGAGAGAGAGAGAGAGAGAGAGAGAGAGAGAGAGAGAGAGAGAGAGAGAACTCTTATCTGGGCTGTTTTTAGTACTTAATAAAAAAGTATAAGTACTAAAATAAATTAATGAAAATATAGAGTTTATAGAATAAGGATTAAAGATTTTTATATAGGTATATGCTTGGGTTTTAAGCTAAGTAGTTTTTGAAAATTTTAAAATTCATAGTTTTTAAGTTTTATTTATTTATTTGTAAGCAGAGAGAAAGAGAGAGAATGAACTTCTACCCATTGCAAACAAACTCCAGGTACATGTGACACTTTGTGCATCTGGCTTTATGTGAGTACTGGGGACTCAAACCCAGGTATTTAGGATTTGCAGGCAAGTGCCTTAACCACTGAGCCTTTTCTCCATCCCTAAAAATGCTTTGTTTGAAAAATCAGGCTTGTGAGGGTACTTCCAGGAAGGACTGATGGAGGGAGAAAGAACTTCCCCCCGCTCCAAGAGAACTGACTGCCTTTGCTACTGGCTGGTACTGCTCTCCTCCCCGACACTGAACCCCAGCTTCATCCGCCTGCTCTGTGCCCTAAAAACTGGGGACTCTTCAGGAACCCCTAGGTCTTCAGTGCCAGACTGGAACTCCTGAGTATCCAGCCTCAAGGACTGAGCAGCCTCTCCAGGCTGCAGACCACTATTGTTGAACAACCTATATCCTGTAAGCTTATCTAATAAATCCCTTTATAATATATATGAATTTTTATTAATTCCATTCCCCTGAAGAGCCCTGAATAATTCAATATGTAGAATAGAACATGGAGGGAGTATTTAAAAGCTTTTGGCAAACAATGGATATTCATCATGTTTAAATATACCGGACTTCAACCAAAGGTTTCCAACTCACAGACCCCCTCAAAATGTCTCAGCGACACCCCTCAGGTCTGAAAAAAACACTTTAAAAGAAACTTCAATCAAGCCTTTTTTCCTACACAATCTGACCCCCAAAGTGTTGGATTTTTTTTTCAGAACTCTGAAAAATTGTTTTGGTGTATATGCACTTCTAAATAGATAAAAATATGGAAGATTTCATAATACTACAAAGAAACGGTTTGTTTGTTCTATGATTTATAGGGTTTTTTTCCACTATGATTTACTTGAGACTGTAGCCTGGCATCTTGAGGGCTGGGGTCATAAGCATGTACCAAGGCATCTGGCCTAAGGAAATATATTTCCTAGAGATTTAAGATAATATAATCATAATTTTTCTATATGTGGTGTTGGAAATAATCTAACGCTACATACCCAAGCTAAGAATGACAAAACCCTCCTGTGACTTAATTGTAAGCCATGATGGAGTCAAAAGGTCCCATTATATGCCTGAAGTAATCTCACCGGAGATTTTAATCTAGAAGAATGAGCCTCACTGGTGCTCAATATAAAAAGAATTACCCAAAGCATTACAGTTGATGTACACTGCAAAATTTCAGGAGCATCAACACATGCTTTCATAATTTTATTAGCTATTTATTTGTTTAATTAATTTAGAGGAAGAATCCTCAAGAAGTAAAATATTCTGTAATCTTCACAAATTTCTTCCCATATTCCTTCATCCATATGATATTTTAGGTTTCCTTTTAGGTTTAGGATCTAGTTAGATTTTTGTATGTGGGTTTTTTGTTATTATTGTATTTTCTTTTCGAATTTATGTCTCTGTTACAGTCAGCTTTCTAGTTGTTGTGCAGGAAGAACCCAAACAAAAATGGCTTGTGGAATAATGGGTTTTATTTGGCTTACGGACTCAAGGGGAGACTCCATCCTGGCAGGGAAAACGATGGCATGAGCAGAGGGGTGGACATCACCTCCGCCACAGCACTGCAAACAGCGGCAGGAAGGTGTGCCAAATACTGGCAAGGGGAAGCTGGCTTATAACCCCCATAAGCCCACCCCCAACAACACAGCTTCATCGAGGTTGTAAAATCCAAACTGCCATCAGCTGAGGATCCATCTATCAGAACACATTCAATTGTTTGTGGGGGACACCTGTATCAAACCATGACAGTCTCTAATGCCATTATCAATACTTAGGAAATAGAAATATTTTAATTAGCACTTAAAATTAGAATTTTCTGAGAGTAGGCTAACATATTAAAGTAAATCCTCTCACAAAAGCAGAATCTAGCCATCAACAAGAAAAATGACATTCCTGAAAGTTCTAGAAATGTTTTTAGTTAATGAGACACAAAAGCTAAACAAACTGACAACACACAGCATATTTACTATCAGAAAATAAATTATACTAACTATAAAAAAGAAGTCCGAGAGCTTGGGAGATGGTTAAGCATTAAAGGCACTTGCTTACAAAGTCTGTCAACCCAGGGTTCAATTCCCCAGGACCCACATAAAGCGATAAAGCTAGATGTACAAAGTGGTGCATGCATCTGGAGTTCATTTGCAGTTGTAAGAGTCTGTAGTGTGCCCATGTTTTCTCTTTCTGTCCTCTTTTGTTCTTTCTTCTTCTTCTCTCTCTCCCTTCACAAATAAATAAACATATCTTTAAAAATACATAAAAGTAACCTGATTATTTTTCTGTTCATTTCCTTTATTATTTTGGTTTGATTTTGTGATAATATTGACATGAATAATGCATAAGGAGGTGTCTACAGAAATGTTGTCCCCAAATTTGTAGATCTTTAGAGAAACAGTGAGAAAAATTATATCAGAACTTAAAACTTTATTTTTGACATATAATGTAGAAACAAAAATAGGGTTTTATTCGATAATGAAGAATAAAATTGTCATTTTCAGGAATATAGATAGCAAAAGAGACCATCGTATTAAGTGAAATAAGCCCAGACTCAGAAAATATTGTCTTTCTATTTGGGACCTAAATTGTACAGATATGAAGGAGATAATTTAGAAAGAGAAAGGAGAGTTGCAGAAAGGGGGAGGGAAAGGGAGGAAAGGCTAGGTGAATGTGGTCAAAGTAGTTGATATACTTGGATAAAAAAATGCCATTATGAAGCTCATACTTTTTACAATGAATCTATGCCAATAAAATGTTTAAATATATTTGTTTATAAATATTTAAATATATAAATAAAATGTTTAAAAATATATTTGTGTATAAATAATACAGTTTTTAGAAGAGGCTAGATTTATTCTTTGACCCACAAAAATGAATTGCTAATTTTTTTGTTATGGCTGTTTTTTATAGAATGGTATTATATAGTAAAAAATGTAATATATAATTATCATTATATTGTTACAAAAAATAAAAATTATTTCAATCCAGGGGAAAACATGTGGGGAATGGGAAAAAATATCCACAAACATGGTGAACAAAGTTTTCCACAGCATATAAAAACTTGTTAATTTTTTTTTCACAAGTACCCAAAAGACATTTTTCATATAAATGCTTCTTGCTTCTGGGGAAGCAAAGGGGTTCTCTGGGTACCATTCAATGGAGTTCAAGTTTTTCTCAGGTTTTGCATTTAACTCAGCATTTAATTGTAGATTAGGAAGAGGTTTATGCTCTGAGAGAAAATGGCAAAGAAATGAACAAATATTGTAATTGTCACATGCACACCAAAGCCCTCAGTGAATCTACAAATGACCTACGTGTTCGGTGATGCTGGATTCCTCAGATCCCACCATGGCTTGGCGAACATGACGGCCTTGGAAAAGAGACTTCACTGAATTGCTAAAACTGGACTTTCCTGAACCTACTGGGCCCAGCAAGAGAACACGAACTTCTGAATCCAGGTGTGCATGGGGCTTGTAGCCTCTGAGGTCAGTGAGGAGCTTTGTCCTGTGCCTGTTGAAATGCAGTCATTAAATACACCCAGGCAGGAGATGAACCACCCCTAACCCATCATCTAGGGCCCAAATGAACCCTTGGAGGAAGTGGTGAGAAGAGCAAGAGAGCTGCTTCCACAGCAAGTCAGACAACCTATGAAAGGACGATGGAGACAGACACCAAGGATGCCCAACACAGTCCAAAGCAGAAATCCAGAGACTCAACAGTAATGCAGACCCAAAACTCACCCACCTTGATTCAAGGAACTTTGTGGAAGAGGGGTGGAAAGATTGTAAGAGCCATAGTGAAGGAGAAGATCCAGAGACATTGTCCCCCTCAACAACAACACACAAAGGAAAAAACTGGCTATTGTTTGTACAACCCATAACCCCCTATCCCATGGACCAATGAGGAAGGCACTCAGCAGGTTGGGGACAGGGAGGAGGGAAATGGGGGTACCATCACAAGACTTGCGCATACAATGTATCTAATTATGAGCAATAAATAAATTTTTTAGAAAAGAAGGAATCTACTGTATGTGAAGGTGAATTCTGGCAATGAAAAAAAATCCATCTTTGTTAAAAAATTCAGCTGCAGAACTTCCATAGTGAACAGCACAGTTAATGGAGAACTTCTTTTGTTCCACTTTTAAGGGTGTTATGTTGACGGGAACATTATCGTATATTACTCATCCCAGGTTATGGATTCTGTACTTCAAGAAAATGCATTTATCTATATCTGAATAAAATGTAACCCTGTAAGTAAACCATTGTGAATGTATTAACCTTACACCATATAAATTTAAATGAGAAATATCAATGAAGGTGAATGATTATTTTCAAAAAGTATGTTATGGCAAAATCAAAGTCAAGTATGTTCATGGTAACTACCTATAAATTTTTGTTTTTAACATTAGCTGAATTTTCTCAACTGTTTTCTTAAGGAAAGGATTTAGATGTTGCGGTCAGCATTCCAGTTGCTGCACAGAAAGAACCCAAACAAAAGTGGCTTCTGGAGGAATGGGTTTATTGGGCTTATGGACTCAAGGGGAGACTCCATCCTGACAGGGAAAATGATGGCATGAGCAGAGGGTTGGACATCACCTCCGCTACAGCACCACAAACAGCGGCAGGAAGGTGTGCCAAACACTGGCAAGGGGAAGCTGGCTTATAACCCCCAAAAGTCCGCCCCAAACAACACAGCTCCATGGAGTTTGTAAAATCTAAACTGCCATCAGCTGAGGATCAATTACCCAAAACACATTCATTTGTTTGTGGGGGACCCCTGGATCAAACCATGACAGGAGGATTTCATAAAATGGTTTTCCAGATTCCTTGAAAAACTTGGAATCTAACAGGTTGAAAGTGAAACATGAAGTCCACTTAGTCAATTGTCACCATGTCTGGGGGCAGTTCTGGGAGTGTACTCCTAAACACCTTGAGTGTCTTGTGTTCACAACATCACTCATTTTTGTCATCCCCATTTGATTTTTGTCATTTCTGGTATTTCGTTGTCAGCTACTTGATACAATTAGCCCAAATAAAATGGTAACAGACAGGCCAAGAGCCCAACTTACTCTGTGACTGTTGCTATCTTCCTTATGAAGCCTGAATTATTCTTTATTCCTACAGGAAAGAAACACAATTTAATTTCTTGTATGGTGGTAAGTGGCCAAGTCTATCTCTTACACAAGACTTTATGTCTGCTTGTATAGATCTGGACTTTTCTGCTGGGAATTTGTGACTGGGCCTGTGTGACTGTTGCTATCTTCCTTATGAAGCCTGAATTATTCTTTATTCCTACAGGAAAGAAACACAATTTAATTTCTTGTATGGTGGTAAGTGGCCAAGTCTATCTCTTACACAAGACTTTATGTCTGCTTGTATAGATCTGGACTTTTCTGCTGGGAATTTGGGCTCACAGCTCCTCTCCTCAGTGAGCTCTCTCTCTCTCTCTCTCTCTCTCTCTCTCTCTCTCTCTCTCTCTCTCTCTCTCCCTCTTTCCTCCTCTCCTTTCTCTCCTCTGCCCTTTCTCTTCCCAAGCTGACTTGGAACTCACTCTATAACCCAGGTTGACCTTGAACTCACAGTGATCTTCCTCACTCGGACTCCTGACTGCTGAGATTAAAGGCATGTGCCAGGCTTTAAACTGATAATCTTGATATGACCCAGATTTCATTTTGGAGTTTATCAAATTACAACAACTTGCTAGAGATCTGATTATCCCTCCCATTTCCCTTGTCTTTGTAGATCTATTATAACAAGTACAAAGATTACAATCAGAATACACAATATACCTACCTTCAACTCGAAAAATTTCACATTGCAAATATGGCTTAATATTTCCAAAAATCACATCCTAATATTTGCTGTAGATATGGATGCATATAAATGTTATTATTATCCAAAAATATTTCAATTACTGTAGCATTGGATAAAAAAAATACCTTATGTCCTTCAAATTTTGGTACTAAAGTAAAAAAAAACAGTTGAGATTTCAATTTCATTTTGCTTTCGAAATGAAAAACAAAAAGAGGCATTTAACTTTTCAGAACAAACTTTGTGTGATTCAGGAAAAGACTTAAGTGTGAAAACACCAACAACATGTGTTTTGAGGTGGATCACTGTGAGCATGGGTCCCTGAAGGCTGCACTTCGCAAGCAAATCAGCACTGTCATCTCTGTGATCACCAGACTTATAAAGAAGACTCAAGGAAGCATTTCCAAGTAGCTTTCGCAGACTCTGCTCCTGACTCCACGTCAACCTGGTTGTCACCACCATGGTCCAGTACCTGGTGGAGAAGCAAGTATACGTTGTGTGGACAGTACCCCCACAGCAGCCCAAACCACAGACCACTGGAGTGCCAGAAGGAAGCCAAAACATGTTATAAAAATATATGGCATTAAGTATAGGTTAGAAATGAAGAAAAGTTGAAAATAAATGATATACACTACTACTTCAAAAAGCCAGAAGAAAAACGCTAATTAAATCCAAGGAAAGTTTTGGGTCATTAGGAGCTACTATGGATCCCATTTGCCAGACTCCATATAGCTTGTTAGATATAAGATGCCATGGTCTGGATGTGTATGTGCTGGGGACATGGTACACTGGAGGACCAGGCTTGATGGGGAGGAGGGCAGTAATCATGACTGGATTAAAATAATTATGAAAAAGTGACAGACGGTGTCTTGAATCTCCAGCTCTTTCTCGTGTATGTTTTCTTGTCCTTCCACCTGCCGTCATGGTCCCTTACCAGAGACAAATCCCATGACCTGGAACATCCCTGTATCCAGAACAATAAAAGATAAACCTCTCCTCGATAAAGTTCTTACCCTGTGTTGTTCTCTTGCCACAGTAAAAAATTAATTAATTAATTAAAACACATTGTCAATATGGTAACAATTACCCAAATTTCTATATAACAACAGCAAAATGCCTTATATCATAACTTGACCATAGCATTTACAATGCTAAAGAAATCGAATAGGTTTGCCTAAATGTACTAAATAAGATGTCTAAGTGGAAAACTATAGAAAACCACTGAGCAAAATTGGATAGGCTTAATTAAATGGAAGGCTGTAACACTGTTAGGTAGGTAGACAGGCACTAGCAGGCTTGGAGGCCATGGACGATGACCCCTCCCTCACAGGCACTCCTTCCCTAGTAATTGATGGGGGAAACATCAGACCTTTGTTGAGTGGACATTACTTCCTCTGGGTCAAAAGAATAGAGTTTGAATTTTACTTCTGTCCCTGAGTGGAGAAATGACATTCTAAGCTATCCATTTAAGCTGCCTTATGTTTATAAAATTATGGTCACCTCTCTTAAGAGTTAATCCAACTGAAATGGTGGATCACCTAAGATTCCTCTCCTCACCTAACATGCTAAGGAGGTGGCAGGAATATGTATCCATTTAATGAGAAAATGTTATTTAAGCCCATAGAAGGCCCTTCTTGTAAAGGGGTTTACAACATTTTTAAAATGCTCAAAAAACAACACTAGCAATATCATCCAACCATTAAAGAGTAAGATAGACAGAAAGAAAAAGAGCAAAAGATTTTAAAAAATCAAATGGAAGAATTAACCCTTTAGTTAACACAAATGGATTAAGTTCTCCATTCACAGGGCATAACATAGTTGATAAAAATTAAATGGTGATAAATTTAGTCATAGATATAAAAGGTATCTACACTAAAAACTACAAAAGGTTGATGAAATAAGTAGAAGCATATCCAAAAATTGAATTTCTGTGTTCATGATTCAAAGAATTAATATTATTGAAAATGCCCACACTACCCAAAGCAATATACAGAGTGTATAAAATCCAACTCAAGAGATTGTCATTTTACATAGACATTAAAAAAAAACAAAATTCATATGAAACAACTACAAAGAACAAAACTCTATCATTATACTGTCTGATTTAAAAAAAACTCCTTAAAATGGTCACAAACTCCTCTTTAAATCCAGTACAAACTCAATAAAATGTCCCAAAACATTTGTTCTTCCATCCAAATACTAACCAGGCTTGGCCCTGCTTAGCCTATGACATCAGAGAAGGTGGGGTGTTGTTGTAGTCAACCTTCTCTGTTGCTGTGCAGAAAGAACCCAAACAAAAGCAGCTTGTGGAGGAATGGGTTTATTAGGCTTATGGACTCAAGGGGGACTCCATCCTGGCAGGGAACACGATGGCATGAGCAGAGGGCTGGACATCACCTCTGCCACAGCACTGCAAACAGCGGCAGGAAGGTGTGCCAAACACTGGCAAGGGGAAGCTGGTTTATAACCCCATAAGCCCACCCCCAACAACACAGCTCCAGCGAGGTTGCAAAACCCAAACTTCCATCCGTGAGGATTGATCATTCATAAAACGTTCATCTGTTTGTGGGGGACACCTGGCTCAAACCATGACAAGTGTGTTCATGTGGTATGGACATAGAACCAAAGCATTCTATGAAATCAAAGGTGTTGTGCTTTGAATCTATGAGCCCCATAGACTCAGGTATTTTAGATTAAGCTTCCTACTTCCTGCTGGAGTAGGTGTGTCACTTGAATACAGTCCTAAAATGTGTTCAGAGCCAGTGTGAGTTCTGGCTGCTCATGCTTACTGGTGTTGGTTTTTCTCTCTCTGCTGTGGATGCTGGAGTCAGCCAGCTTCTTCCTCTATGATGGAACTTCCCCTGGAATCTGTAAGCCGGAAATCAACCCTTTCCCCCATAAACTGCTGTTGGTGGGTGTTGATCATAACAACAAAATGGTAACTGCAATAGAAGGTAATTCTATGTTAATCTGCTATATGGAAAAAGAATGCTATGCCTTAATCGTATTGAAAATAACAAGGGAAGCATACAAGACCATAAAAATTAAAAGAATGGTACTTAGGTGTGTAAATATCCCTGCGGCTGACCAGTTCTCACAATCTGAGTCCCCTAGGAAACGGCCAAGGCCATGGTTACTTGCAGAGACTATGCAGTGGGGAGCAACTGCCATGAAATAAACTTGTGAAACAGGAAATAAAGCAGGTAAGGCCTTAAAGCAAATACAAGGTCAACTGATTCCCCCAACTAAAGGGAAAGTAATTAGCTCTCTAGAAAAATATGTTTAAGTAAATCATATCCTCCTCTTAGTGTCCAATAAATTTCAATTGCTCAAAACACTGCCTCTTCAGTCACAGCAGGAAAACTGGAGAATCTCTTTACAACTGTGGCTGGAAGAGGGCATTTTTAAATGGGACACTAAGAACAAAAACTATAAAGAGAAGATAATTTTGACTATAAAGAAAATTTTTTTCTTACAAAATAATACAAAAACAAGCCACAACGTGAGGAAAATGAAAAGGCGTGATCCTAAAAAGACCATCCACCAGAAAGAATGTCTAGAGAGGAAAAATGAAACTGTGAATAACACAGAAGGAAGGAAGCCCAAGTGTACGAACAGGAAATTCACAGATGAGATACCCCAACTTAGTTATAAATGAGGAAAAAATCAACTAATGTTGTAATACGAAACAGCCCAGATCATCACTCATACGGGAACAAGAGCCTGCCAGTAGCCAGGACAGGCAGATTCAAGAATGTTGGCATCGTTCTGATGGCCATGAACAGTTCAGCAAAGAAGGGCATTCCTAACAGCTCTGCTTACAGTAACACTTGAAAATTGGGTATAGGACATCTACAGAGGGATATGCTAACCAGAAGTAGCAGTGATTGAATTAGTACTATTTTTATAAACATGGGTAAATCTCAAATCAGTTTTGAGCTTAAAAAGCAAGATGAAAATGAGAAACTTAATGTGAGAATATTGACATAAATTTGAACACACACAGAATTGCTCGAGGTTTCTTTATGTGCATTACACAAGCAAAACAACCATAAAAATAAGCATGCCAAATATTTGTACCAAGGTCTACACAATATCTCCCTCCAGAAAAGAAGAGTTAAGAGGAGAAATTCACAGATTGCTCCGTTTATATAATAAAATACTTTTGTTCGAAAAAAATCTGATTAAATAAAGTAAACTCTATTTAAAATCTAATAGAAATGTTTGGAGATTACACTCAAATGCATTCTCCCCTGGAGTTCAAACTGTGCGAAATTTTCATTAAAATAGAAGAGCAAGTGAAGAGAAAGGCAGGATCAAATGACACAGGCTGTTTCAGTCATAATTCCACAGGTAGAAAGAGGCTTACCTGTTGCTGAGAGCTGGATCAGATGAGATCGTCTAAGAGGGTGTTTTCTCCCTCGGGTATAGCGTAATCAGCTTGAGAACAAGGAGGTTCTGTGGAAATCTTGGGCGGAGGAGGCTCACAGAAAGAAATGAAACTAAAACTCACAGCAGGAAGTCTCCCATTGGCTGTCGGACACCTTAGCTTTCACTTCATTCACTAGGAAAAAAGGAGAAGAGAAAACAAATCAAAATAAAAATGAATCTTGGGGAAGAGGTCAGCTGTCCCCTGCCTAGACCCTATGTATGAACATGCATCAGATGGAAATTACTAACAAGGATTACAGTAAAATTAATAGCTAACATTTCTTGTACAATGAACTGTGTACTTAGTCCCATTTTATGGCTTAATTTCCTCATTTCTTCTAAAACCAAAATATAGCAAAATAGCATAATCTATATTTATCATTGCAAAATCTATTATTATCCCTGTTCTCAAAGTACAAAAATGAAGCTTAATGACATGAAGCAAATGTGCCCAAGTAAACTACATGATAGTGAGGTATTTTCTGGGCAGCAAGCCCTGAACATAAACTAAGAGTGAATGAAGTGTCTTTAAACCTCTGAGGGGAAATCTGCTATTATTCTTTCTTTATCTCTTTTCCCTTAAAATCTGGACAGGAGGATATGAAGACTCCTGGGTGCTTGAACACATGTCATGACGTATTAGTCAAAGTTCTATAGAAGAACAGAACTGATAGAATGAATCGATTAGAAAGAGGATTTATTGCATTAGCTCACGGCAGTCCCACAATAGCATTCTGCAGGCCTGAGAGTCAAGGACCCCGTAGCTGCTCAGTCCACCTGGCTGGACGTCTCAGCAGTCTCAGTCCAGCACTGAAGGTCCGAGGCTTCCTCGAGAGCTGCTGGTCATCAGTCCAGGCTGGAAGGCTGAGGACACTTGGTTCTGATCCAGCAAAGGTTAGTGGACAGGACAGATGCTCCTGCAAGAGAAGGCATCACCAGCAAGCAGCCCAGGTAGCGGCCGGAGGAGGAGAGCGTCTTCTCCCAGAGCTTCCTTGCACAAAGCCCATCTCCAGGAGGACGCCCACTCTGGAGGAAGGACTTCCTCCTTCAGTCAATCCCTCCTGGAAGCAACCACCCAAGAGGAATGCCTGTGGAGCCCTAGTCAGATCAAGTTGACAACAGAATTAACCATTACTCATAGGATCGGGTTTTTCCTTTTCTCTCCTTCTCTTAAGGTTTACTCCTTCCTTAGAAATCCGACAGGAAGACGGTAATAAGATTACACAGCACCTGGGCACCTAGTATGGGTACCAGGCTGACCAACTCAGCCCCAACCAGTAAATTCTCATTTAAAAAAAATCAGAGCCACCCTTTTGGCTCTCTCATTTGCAGAGAACCCATCGTGCTTGGCTGAAGCACTGGTTTCTTTTTCCTCTTGAATTCTACCATAAATCATTTCTAAACTTCCCCTCTAGGATCTGTGGATTTCATGCATCAAAATACACAGGATGAGAACCTAGAGGCCACTGTCTCAGTGAAAGTCAGTGCTGCCATGAACATCCAGCACCCTAACTCCTCAGTTTTAGCTCAACCAAGAGCTGAGAAAAGACACCCAGAAATTCCCCCATGGATAGGCTGGCTGAGGTGGGTGGGACTCCCTTCGCTGGACAATTAGGTGGAGATTCAGCTTTTCATGAATTCATAGAGCACTGCACGGCTGATCTTCCCAAATGCACCACTGACTAGACCCCGAGGAAAAGAACAGAGATAAAAACCAGTGCCAAGGGGATGGGGAGATAGCTCAGTGGTTAAAGCCTGCCAGCCCCAGTTCCTCAGCCCTACAGCTGCTACAAAACTATCTTAGGCAGGATTCTGGAAAAGGCTGAAGGCCACCATGAATGACCAGAAGATGGCATCATCACGCTGTGTCTGGAACAGGAGGTGGACCAACCTTTGTTTGAGTGTCCAGAGGGCCCTCAACCAGCAAAGCTTCACTTCAAGTCAGCAAAGAGAAAAAATGGGAAGGGGTTATTTCCATTTTCAGTCTAAGCAATGAAGAGTGGGTTTGGAGCTGAAATTGATAACTGAAGAAGGAAAACAGAAGAAGGAAGAGAAAGAGAAAGAGGAGGAGCAGGGAAAGCAGGAGGTGAAGGACAACAAAAAGAAGAGGAAGAAGCTGGAAGGCCATCTATTGTGACCCAGCTTAAAACAGCCATTGACAAGTGCTCTGGTGAAGTGTTGGAGTCCCTCTGTCAAGTTTATATGCTGAAACCTAATTCCTGATGTAATGCTACTTGTAGGTGAAGCTATGGGCTCACGAATGAGGTTGTTTCCCGACAGGAGAGGTTCCAGAGAGCTATTCTCCTCTGCCTCCACAAGAAGACACAGCCAGGCGTTGTCAACAGACACTCACTAGATGCCAAAGGTGTCAACTCCAAAGTTTTGCACCCAGGCTTACAAAACTATGAGAAATAAAGCCGGGTGTGCTGGTGCTCGCCTTTAATCCCAGCACTCAGGAGGCAGAGGTAGGAGGATCACCATGAGTTCAAGGCCACCCTGAGACTACATAGTGAATTCCAGGTCAGCCTGGGCTAGAGTGAGACCCTACCTCAAAGAAAGAAAGAAAGAAAGAAAGAAAGAAAGAAAGAAAGAAAGAAAGAAAGAAAGAAAGAAAGAAAGAAAGAAAGAAAGAAAGAAAG